>VWPV01032431.1:0-27500 GCA_013389885.1 Geococcyx californianus | reverse complement strand
CATACACACACATGCTAATTTCCTTTCTTCCTGTCTAAAGGTTTCAGTACCGGGCTTCTCCATTTTAATATTTTACATTCCTGCTTTTTAAGAGAGTGCTATTTTAATATTTCTTCTCTTCTTTTCTAAATACGAGCTCTCAGAGTATATTCAGCCACTGTCCTAATGAGGAAATGACGACTTTTATCAACCTTATTAAACATACACCCAGAAGATATCCATTTTAATAAGAGGCCAATTACTAAGTGTGTCTTCAGTTAGAAGGAACATAGCTTTTACCTTGTTCTTTGGCTCTCCATGTCTCTAATTAATTGAATCTTGAAATCGTTGGACTTTCAGCTTAAGAGAAGACTGAAGAAGGGAACTTAACAACACTGCCTATTCCTTTATGTCTAGAAAGGGCTATAAAAAAAAACCCAACACCTGTAATGCTAAAAGACTCAGGCTTTTGTCTGTTTCTAATATTACTTTTCTGCCTAATTGCCATCACTGCCACGTACATTAGGCCCTTTTTCAGCAGGGTTAAAACAGGGCCAGTGATGAATGGAAAACTGATTGTACTGCTGTCAAACTTGAATGTGAGGCTTATTCTGGAGATAGAAGTATGAGGAAAAGGACAGAGAATTGCACTTCATTAAAGCTCTACCAAGCTGATTGGAGTGGAGGAGGTAATTGAGATTTAAAGTGGCATTCCCATCACACTGTCCCTTTTTCAACTTAACAACTGTCATTCAAGCCACATAGGGCAACAATTGGCCAGATTTCCCAGCTCTTCTGAGTAATAAAACAGACACTCACCTTCTGGCTATTCGTTTTACTTACTTTGTTCTAATTTCCAATTCATGTGTCATTAGCGAACGAAGATTGACAAGAAATAGCTTTGACCTCACAGATTTGACCTTCAACCTCGGAGACCCAACTCTAGACTGAACATAGGTTGGAATATGCTAAGAAACACCTTTCCTTTGCACAAGAATGAATGGCAGGTTTTTTTTCATCATTGTACCACCCCCTGCTTGCCACTACATTTAGACTATGAGGCATGTCAACTGCCTGTCACAATTACAATAGACACAGCAAACCAGAATTTTACCCAAATCCAAGGGGAACTTCCTGAACAAAGAGTAAATTTTACTGCACAGATTTTGGAGACCTCCAGTTTGTGCAGGCATAATGAATGCAGCCTACAGACAAATAGGTAGTTGTTAATTATCCCAGCAATTTCTTTTTTTAATGTGCTAACAACACAGCATGTTAAGCCTTCATATCTATCACTGTTACCTGATGATCTCATCACATTTGAAAAGATGGTAATCTGAAGGAAGGCATTATTATTGCAAGTGTTCATGATAGTGAGTTACATCGGAATAGTACTTATATTTTTTATCGTTCAGTAATATGTCAGAATGAAAATGGATTCTACTACACCTTTCACAATGGACTGAAGTTGTCTACTTATATAATACTGATTTTGGGGTAACTTAATCTTTTTATTTTCTTTACACAATTATCCCAAGGCTTGTGTAAACAAATGTAGTGTCATATTACTTATCAGAGCATATTGTGGTGAATAATAACCACAGGGCAAGACCTATGACCTTAATAAGAACCTTCAATGAATTTTAGAGTAATTTGTGCCTGTTGCATAGGGGTCTTTTTGAGCTCTACTGTTCTGAACAGAAACTTGATCTCAGTAAGTCTATTGTGTTTAGTACATTGTTTTTATTCCTTCATATTTAGTGAATAAATATTTGGATGGTCCTGGTATTAAGCACCAACAAACACAATAATTAAATACACTAATTCATTGTTGTCAGGTGTTTAAAAAGTTTATTGTGCTTTGGTTTGTTTTGCTTCATTTTCTAGGATAAAACATTTTGAAAACATAGGCAGGCTTTCTTACTGCATTGACTTCGCTTTAATGAGATGTGTAGTCATTTCTCCCCTCCACACCCTCCACACCCCCTCGGCCATGTAATATTCATTCTTCTATGTATAAAGAAAAGAACATGGGCAGGTTACTGCATTGACTTCACTCTAATGGGATACACAGTCATTTTGTTTTCTTCTATAATATTCTTTCTTCTATTATAAAATATATTTGCATAGCTCATTGTGCTGCTCTGTTTTCTGAATTCCCCATTCATGTTGCTGAAGAAGAAAAGAATAAAATGTACTCTATTTTCTAACAGAAGGAGGTATAAACTTTTGTGAAGTCTCACAGTTGTCACCACGTCATTTATAAATACTGTTACAATCCTCTACCTTCCTAAAATTTAAATACAATTCAAAGAACCAGCTTCTATTGAAAGGATGCTATTAGCATATAAATACAACAGAATCATTTTGGAATAGTACACATATCCAGAGTATGACAAGGTAAAGAATTTACTCATAATTATAAAACCCATGAACTCTATTGAGTATACAATACTGGTCTTTGTTGAAACTGTGTTACAATTGTGTGAGAACTATGCTTTTGTGTTGATGAAAATAAATTACTTTACCATCATTCTGCTTTGTTTGTCAACTTAATTATTACACAGTTAAAATATTGCTTTGCATTAGTCAGAACAGTCTATTTTCCTTTTATATAGTTTCCTTTTCCCAAGGGTAAATTTTAATGCCCTAAAAGGTCAACAGAGGTCAGGGCTTCTTGACTATATCTCAACAGTGCATTTCTGGTCATCAAAAGAAATAAGTCTCTGACCACTGGTAGCTGCTGTAGGGGTTTCTTTTATCCTGCACCTGTGACAATTACCCTGTGTTAGTGAAGCTAACAGGAGTCAGGTTGTAGGTTAAGGGTCAGGGCACTGTCAAGAGGAAGTTATTCTTCAGTCCACTAAATCTGTTATCATTTTCATCTAATGTGACATCCATCTGTCAATCAGGGAATTTAGGCAATTGTCTTATTCTAAGTGCTGCACTTTATGCCTCAACCAGCTCACATTTTACTGCTTTTCCTATAATTACATTTTTCTACCTCTGAAAACTCATCTACAAAATAAACAGGGAAAACGTTACTGAATCATTTCAAAGATCTAGGCTTTTCATGGTAAAAGCTGTTTCACTTACAAAATTGAGTGATTTCTCTGCTAAGTTTTATATTAATTTAATTTTCATTGTTATGGCTTTTAACACATAGAAAGAGAATAAAGCTCCTGTAACTACATGGATATCAAAATAAGTATTCGTGTGAAACTGCTAAATGCACACCAGTCAAAAGGGGTATGCCTCATACTTTTTAGACGCTGTGCTTCTCAAACACCATGAAAATGGCATGCTATTTTATCAATGACAAGGGTAAGTTTTTACAACTGACTTTAGAGGAATTAGCAGCTAGTATACAGTTGAATTGACTACAAAAGAGTGACAATTCTAAGTAACTCCATGTATAACACAGCAGACTGAAGTTTCAACCTCTGTTAGTTCTAATACAACATTGCTCTTAAAGATGTGCTTTCCATGCACATGAACAATAGTAACCAGTTACCAAAACACTTATATAAATGGGAAGGCATATAAAAGCTAAGTGCAAAGGTAAAATGTTCCACTGAATATGGGTGAGATTGCTTCAATCTAGGCACACTTTTCATTGTTCTGATTAACAAGAATCTAAATACTTTGCCAAGCATAAAAATAATGGATTGGTTATATGAAGTAGTTGAGCCAATCTAACAGCTTGTTACCACTGAAAGGGATGGTCCTGTTCCCCCTGCCTCCTCCCCCTGTCTTCCAACCACAGATTAGTTTTCTGCCAGTTAGCAAATTTAATTGCCTCACCAAGTTTTAAGCAAGTATACAGTGTAGGAACAGTGGTAGCTGGAGAAAATGCTATTGGCATGCGATGACGTAGATCCAGTTGTATTAAAATGTAGTTTCTCCTTTCCCTTTTGCCAGAGTTGCCCATTTAAAAAAATCGACTTAATTGATTTGCAGATATTATCAACAAAATCTCCGGGACCTATGCTGCTATAATTTCAGTGACAGCAAAGGTGGCACACATGCAAATTCTAGAGCAGAACATACATTAGTACAGTAGTAATAATATTAACAGTAACTGGTTTTTAGTATTTTATAATGGGAGTGCTTGAAAGAAGGCTAGAATCCTTATTCTATTATTACAAAAGGGGAAACCAAGGCACTGAAAGAGCAAAAAGAACCTCCATGGAAAATCATTAGGAGAAATAAAAAAGGAGTATAGTGTCCTTAAACCTATTAGAAGAATCTGTGCTCTAGACCATAATATTCTTCCTATCAGCTTTATGGGTGTGTATACAAATTACTGTCAGATTTTCAATTGCCCTGGTGCAAGTCAGGTACATTGCAGCACCCACAAATGCTTGCACTCTTAGTTTTCTCTTTCAGGGATTCTCTGTAATTACTCGACCTCTTTTCTGTACTTGTTTCCACTTCATTTTTCCAGGCATGGGTTAGAAATGTTTCACTTCTAGCTACACACTCCGTCTTTAACTCTCCCTGATTTCTGGGTTTCATCAAAAACATCATAGGGTTTTCAATTTATTATATTTCAATTTTATTCTGTAATTGTTTTTTTCCTTGCCTTGCCTTGCCTTTTGCCTTTTCTCTTTCCTTTCCTCTTTCCTTTCCTTTTTCCTTTCCTTTTTCCTTTCCTTTTTCCTTTCCTCTTTCCTTTCCTCTTTCCTTTCTTCTTTCCTTTCCCCTTTCCTTTCCCCTTTCCCATTTCCTTTGCCTTTCCTTTGCCTTTCCTTTCCTCCTTTTGCCTTGCCTTGCCTTGCCTTGCCTTTCCCTTGCCTTGCCTTGCCTTGCCTTGCCCTTCCCGTCTCTTTTCACTTGCCTGTTGTGATACTTGGAAGTTATCACATACATTCAGTTTCATAGCACTTCTTTTAATAAAACCTTGCTTCACTCAGCCATGTAATTCTTTTCCTTGAAGAAGCCAGTGACTGCAGATTCCATTGCAGTCCCAGAATGGGGACACAAAAAAATTATTCATGCAAGACAGAGGTTGTGCAAAGCTGGGTGCAGAGAGGTGTAGTTAGTTTCAATATCTTGTCCTGACTCTGTGTTCAGCCTTTGCTGGGTCATATACCTAGATGTGGAAGTAGAGCAATACTTCCTGTTTCCTTGGTATAAATATGAATGTGTATAAATTTCAAGATAAGTACTAGTTATCAAATTACATGTGCATTTATGCCGGCAGAAAGTTCCCGATGCTTCCCCCTCACTATGCCCAAGGTACAAGTGATTGATCCAAAATGCGTAATGCTGTCTAGTACAGCCCTTTGCTCCAGACAGTAAGGTCTCAGTAGCAAACCATGGCTGAATAGCTGGCTTGAAGCTGGTCCACCACAGTCATCTTCTCACTTCAGAACACTACACGCTCTCTTAATTACTTGCTAGATTGAGTTAACAACATAGCAACAATATAAACTGCTCCCTCGATTTGTCATGTTGATATAGGATTTATGGATGAATAATGAAGGACTTTTAGGTACCATTTTGAGCATTAAAAGTATGTTGCAAGGTTGTAGTAGTATTTTTTTTCTTTAATAATTGCAAGCCACGGCTTCCATAGTCAAGGCCACAGGAAAATCTACCTAAGAAATACCTTACTTCATGCTTTGTTAACTGATAGTCTTGTTCAATTGAACATTTCACAAGAAATAAGTCTAACTTTGTGTAAGGGGATTCTGATGATAGCATGAGTCAACTCTAACAACACTGTTTACAGAAAAGCATTTTACAGTTTTTGTACCTAATCTGGGACCTCTTTAAATGTTACGTGTACTGCCCAAGTGCTAATAAATGTATGGCTTCTTTGCATCTTTGCATAGGAATAATTTTCTACTAAATTTTCACAAAAATCTCAGTATTTACTGTCCCTAAAATACCATTTTGATGTCCTCTCAGTCCGTTTCTCTTTATCACTTATGATTAAAAAGCCCACCCATTTATGTCTCTTGCTGTGACTTCTTTGGAAATGAGTAAATTCTATAGAGAAACTATTAAGTCATAGCTGTGTTGAGCAACTCTAATTAAGCAAATGCAATTTATCTTCTTGTGCTGAGGACGTAACACAGCATATATTAAAGAGGGAAACACATGAATGATTTTGGTTTTGTTGGTTTTGATTACTTGTAATATAAGTAGAGTTCAAGTATGTTTGACCTTTCAAACAGCAAGGAGAAAGGCCAACAATTAGAAAGGAAGCTGTATTGGTTTCCGTGTTCAAGTTCTGCACATTCACAGGAAAAAAAATAAGTGTAATATTTTCAAAATTTAATTAGGGAAATTATTTCTGTAAAAAGAAAGTATGCAATTCACAGTGATATAGAAATAATGCACTTTCCCAGCATTTCACTGTAGAAACTTTCCAATTCAATTGAGTCGACCACTGGACAGAATAAAATAGTTTTCAGGAGTTTTTTACAGAGAGCTGTAAAGTCAAGCTGTTTGTAATCTCTCTGCTATTACATCATAGATTATAAAGACAGACAGAGATAAAGAATTTTTTTAAAAAAATATGTGGAAACATGATGATATTTATTATTTATTTAAGCAACCTATGGAGGCTGCTATTGTAAAATCTTCTGGTTGAGTCTTAGGAATAGAATAGAACAGAATAGTTCAGTTGGAAGGGACCTACAATCATTATCTAGTCCAACTGCCTGAGCGCTTCAGGGCTGACTGAATAAAGCATATTATTAAGAGTATTTTTCAAATTCTTCTTAACCACTGGCAGACTTAGTGCACTGACCACCTTTCCAGGAAGCCTTTTCCAGCATCTGATCACCCTCTTGGTAAAGAAATGTTTCCTAATGTCCAGAGAGAAGAGACTAACACCTCCTTCTTCATTTTCCCTGCTTAAGAAGCGGTAGGTCAACTCTCAGCCTCCTTTTTTCCAAACTAGACAAACTCGGTCCTCAGCTACTCCTCACAGGATGTGAGCTTTCACCAGCTTTGTTGCCTTCCTCTTCTGTTTTAAGATGTGAGAATTTAGGTACAACAAAATTCAACAGCTTAACTAATATCAAAGAAAAATACCACTAATCCACTAACACAGGTGTTTTTTCTGCTTGTAATTTCAAAATTACCACTTATTTTCTACATATTTTATACATCACCTTTTAATGGTTTTAATTTTATTGAAAGACTCTGATGTTTGGTAGACTAGTTCAAATCTGTGACTAGTTTTGAAAGAAAAGTTTGCAAAAGCTCATTCAAACTATCTTAAATTTCTATAGTTGTTGACCGCTGAAGCATAATAGCTTATATATACATACATATTCTATTATGTGTGTATATATATATATAAAGGTATAAATGAAAAGAAAATCTGTACTAGATCCTAGTGGCTGTGAAATAATGAAGACAAGTTTGCCAGTGATGTTTTAAACTGAGAAAGTGAAAAAACGTGCAAATAATATGAGACCATAAAACAATCCTGTGCTTAGCTTTGGCATTTTGAGACTGAATGTAGATCTAATGCTTCCTATGGTTTGATGGAAAGCTTTCCTGCTGGTCTTCAGGACCAGAAGAAAAAAAAAATTACACATATTTATGCATTATATTTCAAGATCATATATTAACTGGCACAGGAAGAATAATTAAAACAGTATTGATTCAGCTTTGTTGTTACCACCTTACTGCCATCTGATGAGACCTTTATAGGCAGCCACTAGGGTCTGCTTATATCTGTTGCATTTGAGAGACTAAGTGGGGAATATCTCACTGCATTTAGCCATCAGAAAATTTGGGTCCATTTTATTTCCACTTAATTGTTCATTTATCACATTAGTTTTTTAAAACTGTCTCTCGCATGGATTTAGAGAACCATGTACCAGGTTCTGTGTTAAAAATAAGTTAAAAAGAAATATAGTCTTAATGGACAAATTCTTTGTGGAAGTGAACCGTGACAACTTTGTCATCATGTAACAATTGCCATCACTTCCTTTGATTTTCTACCTGTAGCTGGTATTTGCAAGTCTTTAAGGCAGAGACTGCATCTCTTTAATGCAGAGACTGCATTGCTTAGAGCCATTAGACTCTAATAACAAGAATTACAAATTATCATTATCTCTGGCATAAAAAGATAGTATTTATTCTCATAGGTTTGGTTGGAGAGAGTAAATTTTAAATAAGATAACAAGTGTTAGTGTACACTTTAATGACTATCTTCCTAACAAAAAGTAAGAGGTTGGATTTCTAAGAAGTAAGGCTAAATAGTCAGAAAATAGTAGAAATTGCACCCTGGCTTTGAAACAGCTGAATCTTCAATGTTTTGTGATTACAAGTTCCCCTCAGCCCAGCAGAAAACCATTAAATTAGATGGAAATGGGATATGCTATCAGCTGCAAGTAGTCATCTTTTTATTAGCTCTGCAACAACCAATCAGTCACGCCACAGTGTGCAACTGTAATGAAATATAGATTCCTTTTTTTTTTTTGTTAGAAGGAAAAACCTTCCATTTTATCAATCTACACAACCCTTTAGTAGGAGGTAGATGTTGTTGTCAATAGCATAATGTCCTCTACTTTTCAAGTTTCTTTAGGGTTAATTTAGTGCTGAGAGTACCAGACTGCCAGGTATGTGAGTCATGGAAAATGAAGTCCTGTATTTATTTGCAGAACAGTTACACTGTGTGCCTGATTTTCCTATCCTGTCATGACGGTGGGCTACAGGCAAGATCTACTAATGTAAGGGTAAGATATGTTTTTTCCAATAGAAGTCTCTGTTGAGACTAGAAGCAATTACAACAGTTATTACCTATTATAATGATATCTTTTAAATTTTGCAAACACTCAGCCCTTAAAACAAGGCTGAAACAAAAAGTACTTATTTTACATATGTCTGCTGATGGTTGTCCAGAGGTACAGACTTTGGGAGAAAGGATTTTAAAATTACATGAGAAGTAAAGAGTTTCTTGAAACTTTCATAATTAAGATATTAACACCCACTGTGAAAGAGGAGGAATGTGGGCTACTCCAACACATCTTGGGTAGCTTAACTTTAAGAGCTTAGAGTCTCAAGGTGGCTAGATGCCTGGGTTTCAGAAAACATAAGCAAAGATCTAGACAACTGTAAAAAGTCTTCTGAGGCTTATTATGACAATTTATCCTTTTTTGACTTCTGGTGGGAAAAGTACATCCCATTTCAGTAATCTTCCTGCCAGTGTGACTTGTTCAATTTAAGAACAGTATGAACGCATTACAATGACTGAAGATCCCTTCTGTTAATTTGCAGTGGTCATTAAAGTCACCTAAAACTTCTCTGGTATCCACCAGACAGAATTCATTTCACTTCCCTTTGACTACATTCAATGCACATTTTATGCCAGTCTTGTAGGCTCTTTCTGTAATTAGAGGAGAATAAAATTACTCCAAAGAATAATTCATTCATCTGGCTTAGATACTGCATGGGGAAAGAAAGAATTGTTCTTCAGAGATTTGTAGCCCTGCGTTTTTGTAAAAGGAGAGCTGACAAATTGCTTAGACAGTTTAAAGTCAAGTGAGATGAATCCTGCCCATCACTCCTGACACATACCCTCAAAAGATAAATTTCAACTCTTTGAACTCAGTAAGATTCAAGCATCTAAATAATTTTTAGAATTTTGTCATTCATCTTAAAATGTACTAGCTTTTCATTTGTATGAACAATTGCACTTTTTTTATCTCACAAAGGTATTATGAATTTAAATTCAGTAAACACTGAGAAGCAGACAGTAATCATTGCACTTGAGGTCAGATACATTGGCTAAATTCTCAATCACTGGCACCTGGAAGCAACAAAAATAAGATTATATCTTTTAATGATCAGTGAATAACAGAAACAAGTTGTTTTTTGTTCGTAACTTCATGAATCAACCCTGTGCGCATTTAAAATAATTCCTCTGAGGTCTGAGAAACAGAACAGAATCAAAGGTACAGCTGTTTTCATGACATGGTAAGGAGACTGTGTTATTATAGGCTTTCTCTGAGCCTTTATGACTATCTTCTAATAATGACTCTTCCTGTGACTCATGAGTGAAGGCATTTGTGCATAGTTGATATATATTAAACATTTATTTCTAGACAGTATGCTACTTCTCATTATTAAACCAATGCTCAAAAACTGATTTGTGAGTGTGCTGGCAGAAATAATTTCCACCTATACAAAGACGTCACTTAAGAGGAAAAGTTGTCCCAGTTATTTCTGCTGAGGAGTAAAAGTCAGTGTCATCTTCAACCAAGGAAAATGAGTTTTTGATTGTAACACTGAAAAGAATACATAAAATACATGTGGTAGTCAGGAACTCTTGCTGCTCAAGAGTCCAGAGACACACGGTCAATATTTGATTGTAGAGTTTTGAGAATCTTTTTTCTCTCTCCCTGCTGTCTTTCAGTCCTCCATTACTTACCATTTTCAATGAAAACTTGATACCTTTTATTCTTAAGAGACACCTAAAATTTCTCTAGGCTGGCCAAGTGTTGAAGGACTGGTAAATAAGCAATTTGAACCTATGTTCTCTAGTATAACAATTGGGTTGCCTGACAACCAGTCTACCAGCTATTCTTTCCATAGTCACTTTGTAAAGATTCTGGTTTGTTCCTAAGGCGCAACAAGAAAAATAACTGAAACCTTTTAAAACGTCATGGGACAAAAAAATTTGTGTCTAGATTTAACATTGGTTGAATTCAAATCATTAAACATGAGGGGGTGAGGTTTTCATTCAATAATCTTCATGTAATTGCCACAATGTTGTCCCCATGTAATCCTTGAAAACAAGCAGTACTTTCTGTAGCCATTTGTAATATGTTATTTTGATGTATTGAATCAAGATTATTGTTCATTAGTGAAGGAAAATGCTAATTTGAAGGCTGTCTGATCATGAGCAACAGTGTCTGTAGCAGACACCTGCAGAGCTCTTCAAACATTATTCTATAACATGTACAAGTTTTGTTCTGAATTTAGATGTGCATATACCTTGGGTATTATTTGCTGAGTGGATCTCTACACTCATATTAACTTAAAAGAGGACCAGTACAATTCCTACACAAAAGGATTTACTTCCATATTTCAGGCTTTCATAAATTTAACCTTATTTACAATGTAAAAAAAATATAATTCCAATTTGAAATAAATGGACTATTGTTATTTTAAAAAACAAATAAAAATCCATTTATCCTTTCATGTTGTCCCTCTTATCTTGGCTAAATCCTTTTTTCAGGTACTGTTCATCCTCTTCATAATCCTATTGGAATTCCACTACTACTGCATTTACAGCCATAGCATACTTGCAGAATTCCAAAAGGTCTATTTTCTTCCATTTAATGTAGCAAAAGGAAATCTTGCCTGAATACAAACCATATCTGTTTTGATTATGCAAACTGTTGTGTGTAATTTTGCATCTTCTTTTTATATCATCATGTCCATTGAATCCATTTTAAAGGGAAATCATTTTCTAGACTAAAATGTTATCCTAAGAGCAGCTCCACTTTTGCTGACATGATTATGATTAGGAAATGTAGATCACTGCATATGAATACATTAGAAAAGAATTTTTCTGTTCTAAATTGTACAAGAGAACAAAATATACCACAAATAAATAATCAAGCAGCTTTTATAGGTTTAAAAATAAGCCATGTATTGCAAAGTTTAAAAAAAAAGTAGCCAGTTTTATCCGAAAAATTACATATCGAATTTACAGCAGAGAGAATCCAGCAACATCATTTTTTAATTGGGTAGTAGAAGTGCTAAGGTGACAGGACTGAGAACAGGTAAATCATCTAGGAACAGAAATGCTCTAAGACAGAAAGCCAGCTGGTGTAGTGCTTCCTTTGTGTCAGTGATCCATGTTGCATTCTGTAATAGGGACTGTTCAGACAGTCTGTTGCACAGCTGTTCTTCCTTAGAAACAAACAGCCAGGTCTGTTAGTAGTATCACTCTGCAGGTATTATAATGACAGTAAGGATTTTTGGGTTTGGTTTTTTTTCATTTTTTTTTAGTTTTATTTTATTTGAAAGTGGTATTCATGTCATTGAGGAGGAGAAACTTCACAGGGATATAGGTTAGAGTTGCTTCATGTTACCATCCGTATTGGATTAAGTACTTATACTGTGCCTGTAGATGGAAACTCTAAGGGCTGCCTGTTTTTTTACATATTTTTTGTGTTGCTATGATTTTGATATATAGGAGAAATAAGAGGATTATATTAATGGGAAATATTATATAATATTAGAAATAATTCCTGAAACCCCTGCATCTTCATGGCTCTATCTGAAGAGTTTAATTTTTAAAGCCCAAATTTGGTTGATTCTCCACTTACTGCTGCTTTGGTGCAAGGAGGTAAAGAATTCCCAAAAGTTGCATTATGATGTTTTTCGGACTCACCAGGCATATCCAGAAGAAGAAGATGGAACTAAGATAACTCTGTTCTCTGACTCTTCCTATGCATAAGACTGATCAGTCACGGACTGCCAACTGTTAGGGCAGATTCAGTCCAACAGTCCAAATCTTTTTGTTTTTTAAGAAAATTGGCAATCATGTTCAACACTGAACACTGTAAAGTTATTTTCCTCCAAAGCAAAGAATCAAATCATAAAGGATCATAAATATTTTTAAAGCCACAAATGAACTATGTCACACAATTAATTAGCTGATTATTTTAAAAACAAACACAAAATTAATTATGTCTGCTAGTGAGAGATTTTTTTTTCTCCCCCACATAGTCATTATGGAAGGAATCTAAAGAAACAAATTGTGCCGATGTTGAGTCATGGTATTCTGGTCCTGGGTTGATTTTAAACTGGGTTTAAAATGCTCTGAAGGCAGAAATGGCTATTAGAAATGGTTATTAGGACTGAAAAGAGATATGGACTAGTAGGCATTGAGGGATGTTGTTTCCAGCAGAAACTACTAGGTTTTATCCACAAATAGGCAAAACTATTGTTTGTTGTAGCACTTTTTTCTTGGCTTTCACAACACTAGTGCAAGCGAGGCATCTTCACTACCATCCTTTTGCCTCATCGGTTATGGGCAAAAGAAAGTGGTCATGAGGCCTCAATGCCAGACTCGTGCCAGAGGCACTGCTAAGTGGAGACCACTTCTCAGTAAGGGAAGAAATATAGTTGTCACAATATAATCCAGCTAAATAGAATGTGTTTCAAAAAATGAGAAGAGCTGCCAGTCCTCACTGTATGTTGTTATCCCTGTTACCCCAGCAGGTATGTCTAACTTGTTGAATAAGATTTTGAACTGCTAGAATTTATACCACAATGCAGACTGGTGTCTGTATCCAAATTCTGGGACTCAGTATTATGCAGGTGGGAAACTGTTTCCTAGGAGAAATACCAGATCTAGCATATTTTCAATGCAGCTGCAAAACCTCCCTCTCAATTTCCAACTCCAGTTTCACCAAGCTGTGCTACATGTTCCTCCAACGTACCTCAGGACCTAGACCTAGGAACCTGAGTGAATGTCACACACACAGTATCGCAGTATCGTAAGGCTGGAAAAGACCTTTAAGATCATCGAGTCCAACCTATGACCCAACACCTACACCTACTCCTACTTGTCAACTACATCATGGCACTAAGTGCCTCATCCAATTTCTCTTCGAACACCTCCAGGGATGGTGATTCAACCACCTCCCTAGGCAGAGCATTCCAATGAACAATTACCCTCTCAGTGAAGAATTTCTTCCTAATGTCAATCCTAAACCTCCCTTGGCGAAGCTTGAAGTTGTAGAGAGCTATAAGGTCTCCCCTGAGCCTCCTCTTCTCCAGGCTAAACAACCCCAGCTCCCTCAGTCGCTCCTCATAGGGCTTGTGCTCCAGCCCCTTCACCATCCTTGTTGCTCTCCTCTGGACACACTCCAGCATCTCGACATCCTTCCTAAACTGAGGGGCCCAGAACTGGACACAGCACTAGAGGTGCAGCCTGACCAGTGCCGAGTATAAGGGGATGATGACCTCTCTAGTCCTGCTGGCCACACTGTTCCTGATGCAGGCCAAGATACCATTGGCCTTCTTTGCCACTTGGGCACACTGCTGGCTCATGTTGAGTTTCCTGTCCACCAGCACTCCCAAGTCCCTTTCCACCTGACTACTCTCCAGCCACTCTGCACCCAGTCTATAGCTCTGCATGGGGTTGTTGTGTCCAAAGTGTAGGACCCAGCATTTGTCACACTGAAAAATTAAAAATACCTCTTAGTTATAATCGCAACAAATTTTTCTGCAAACATTTTATTTAAAAACAGATTGCTGTTTGTGAAAAAGTTGGAGGCTTTGAAGAATCACTTCCATGATCAAAATAAACAGCTGTTAGGTACACCAACATAAAAAAACCCAACTCTTATTCTATTGCATTTATTATGATAAAATTCTTGGCAGAAACAGGACAACAAGGATACAGTATCTCACATAGTGACAGTGCTAAATTGTCATTAGCCAGATAGGAGAAATCATTACTGTTACTTTCTGAAGTGAGAAATTAGGGATTTAATCCAAAACTAACTGGAGCCTGAAAGATACTATTGTGATCAGCACTCAGAAAGGAACTTGAGGTATCACAATGACATCAATTATTTTCCATATTCAATCAAAACAAGATATAATATTAGTAAGTTTTGGAGGGTCAGGAAGAAAGGGAAAAAGTTGGTTATTTCTTTTTTGCTTTAAGAAGTGTGGTTTTAAGAAAGTATTGCTAAATTAATAGAATTAATTATTTTTCCTTTCCAAGTTGCCTACAAAACCATATACCATTGTTTTAAACCACCAAGCTGATCACCAAGCAAGTCAAAGGAAAAAACTAAAAATGTGCACCTGTGATGGGGTGCTGAAATATAAGCAGAATGTTTATCTCAGAAAGCCTCTGACAGTTTAGAATATTTTAGTTTAGCCATTACATGCCAGTGGATTTAGTAAAAATTGAGAGGGGTGTGTAAAACATTGATCTTTTGTGCATCCCTGAGCACACACCCTGAAAATCTCTAAAAGATTAATTTCTGCACTCCCTATAGGTATGCTAATTTAGTCTGTTATGTAATACACACTGAACATTGTTCTTATGGATCTTAAATCTTTCAAATAAGTAACAGTGATTCCATACATGGAAAAAAGCTGATTCCATACATGGGCAAAAGCTGCATTGTTTTCTTCTCTGTTTTTCACCCTTTCATACATACGTTGCACAATGATTAAGAGCTGACCTAGACTGATGTGAGATACATATAAGCTGGTTTCTATTGTCCACAAGGTTTTAGTAGCAAATAATAGAATGCATTTGGAACACAATCTTCTGTGTTTATTGAGTTAGCTTCACAGGTAACTGGAGGTGGATAAAGACTGTTACTTTTGTCTCTCAATACTTTAGAAATTTTCTTATGTTTATCAAAAATTAGGTGTTTCTGAGGATAATTTTGAAAGATGTTGCCATATTTAATTCATTTTGTATTTGATTTATCATATGTAATGACAAATAGAAAGTAAAAAATCTGTAAAAAATATAATCATCTAAGAGGTGATTTAATTAGTGCCTGTATGTAGAAAACATATCTAGGGTAATTATCTATAATTATGTTTTCCTTGCAATTTAAAATAACTGGTCTTTTTCAGTATGAAACAACCCTCTTTTTCACATTTCAGCACCTTCCATAGCATTCATTGTCTTTTTGGCAAGAAAGAATTTATCATTTGAACTAGCAGAAAAATCAAGGAGCTAGTAACTGTTAACAGTTATTCAGGGACAGAAACTTTGAAGAGAAAAATATGTGTATATGGAAGTTGAAAAGGATATTTAATTAACAGCTATCTGTAAAACAACAAACAATGTAGATTATTAAAGAAAATCTTCCCAGTGCTGAGATTTACTGCATCATTCACAACGTGGTACAATCATGTGTGTTTAACTCTGAACATGAAACCGGTGCTCTTGGTTGCTGCCATAGACAGCAGTGGAAATGGAATGAAGATGTAAGAGAAGAATAAACTTTGACTAGTATTCAGGAGAATTAGAATCAAAAAATGATAGAACAGTTTGGGTTGGAACAGGCCTTAGATGGCATCTAGATCCAATCACCCTGCCATCAGCAGGGACACCTGCCACCAGCAGGGACACCTGCCACAAGATCAAGCTGCTCAAAGCCTCATCCTTGAACATCTCCAGGGATGCAGCATCCACAACTGCTCTGGGCAACCTGTTCCTGTGCCTCACTACCCTCACAGTAAAAAATTTCTTCCTAATATCTAATCTAATATCTATTCTCTTTCAGCTTAAAATTGTTACCCTCCTGCTATCACTGCCCTCCATGATAAAGGGTCCCTTCTGACTTTCCTGTAGGCCCTCTGAAAGTACTGAAAGACTGCTATAAGATCTCTCCAGAGCCTTCTCTTCTCTAGGCTAAACAAGACCAGTTGTCTCAGACTATCCTTGTGTAGGAGGGGCTACAGCCCTCTGATCATCTTTGTGGTCCTCCTCTGGACTCACTCAAAAGGATTTATGTCCTTCGTAATCCTTGTCTCATGAGAGTGGAGTAGAGGGGCAGAATCACCTCCCTCGATGATCTTCTTCAGTCACTTCTTTTGGTGCTGCCCAACATGCATTCGGTTTTCTGGGCTGTGAGTGCACCTTGCCAGCTCACATTGAGCTTCTCACAAATCAGCACCCTCATTCTGCTCAGAGACACTCTCAACCCATTCTTCACCTAGCGTGTATTTGCGCTTGAGATTGCCCCAACCCATATGCAGGACCTTGCACTGGGCCTTCTTGAACCACATGAGGTTCGCATAGGCCCAACTCTCAAGTATGTCAAGGTCCATTTAGATGACATCCTTTCCCTCCAGAATGTTGACNGTCCTCCTCTGGACTCACTCAAAAGGATTTATGTCCTTCGTAATCCTTGTCTCATGAGAGTGGAGTAGAGGGGCAGAATCACCTCCCTCGATGATCTTCTTCAGTCACTTCTTTTGGTGCTGCCCAACATGCATTCGGTTTTCTGGGCTGTGAGTGCACCTTGCCAGCTCACATTGAGCTTCTCACAAATCAGCACCCTCATTCTGCTCAGAGACACTCTCAACCCATTCTTCACCTAGCGTGTATTTGCGCTTGAGATTGCCCCAACCCATATGCAGGACCTAGCACTGGGCCTTCTTGAACCACATGAGGTTCGCATAGGCCCAACTCTCAAGTATGTCAAGGTCCATTTAGATGACATCCTTTCCCTCCAGAATGTTGACCACAGCTTGCTGTTGTCAGCAAACTTGCTGAGGGTGCACTCAATCCTACTGTCCGTGTACGCAACAAGGATTTTAAACAATGCCGGTCCCAATACCAATCCCTTAGGAATGCCACTCATCATCAGTCTCCACTTGGACATTGAGCCATTGACCACAACTCTTCAAATGCAAAAATCCAGCCAATACCTTATCCACTGAGTAGTCCATCCATCAAATCTTTGTTTCTTTAATTTAGAGACAAGTATGTCATGTGGGTCAGTGATGAATGCTTTACACAAATCCAGGTAGATGTTGTTGATTACTCTTCCCTTATCCACCAATGCTGTATCCTCATTGTAGAATGTCCCTAAATTCACCAAGCATGATTTGCCCTTAGTGAAGCCATGTTGGCTATGACCAATCTTCTTATTTTCTATGTGCTTCAGCAGAGTTTCCAAGAGAATCTGCTCCATGATCTTGCTGAGCAAAGAGGTGATACTCATTGGCCTGCAGTTCCTTGGGTCTTCATTTTTTCATTTTTTAAAAATGGGAGTTACATTTCCCTTTTTTGGTCAGTGGGAACTTCATCAGACTGCCACAACTTGTCAAATACAATGGATAGTGGCTTAGGAACTTCATTCATCAGTTCCCTCAGGATTNCTTCATTTTTTCATTTTTTAAAAATGGGAGTTACATTTCCCTTTTTTGGTCAGTGGGAACTTCATCAGACTGCCACAACTTGTCAAATACAATGGATAGTGGCTTAGGAACTTCATTCATCAGTTCCCTCAGGATTTCCAGATGCATCTCATCAGGTCCCATGGACTTGTGCACCTTCAGGTTCCTTAGACGGTTCCTTTTTCTATAATGGGTGGGTTTTCATTCTCCCAGTCCCTGACTTTGCCTTCTGCCACTTGGGCAGTGTGGCTTGAGCCCTTGCCAGTGAAGGCTGTGAAAATAAACTCATTGAGTACCTCAGTCTTCTCCATATCCTAGGGAACCAGGTCTCCATTTCCTTCTGGAAAAGGCCCACATTCTCCCTACTCTTCCTTTTATCATTGATGTAATTATAGAAGTTTTTCTTGTTGTCATTGATATCCTTGGCAAGATTTAATTCTATCAGGGCTTTAACTTTCCTAACCTGATCCCTGGCTGCTTAGACAACTTATCTGTATTCCTCCCAGGCTTCCTGTCCTTGCTTCCACCCTCTGTAGGCTTACTTTTTATATTTAAGTTTGTCCAGGAGTTCCTTGCTCATCCTTACAGGCCTTCTGGCATTTTACTCTTTTCAGGATGCACCTCTCCTGAGCTTGGAGGAAGTGATCCTTGCATATTAACCAACTTTCTTCTACCCCTCTTCCCTCCAGAGCTATACCCCATGATGTTCTACCAAGCAGATCCCCAAAGAGTCCAAAGTCTACTCTCCTGAAGTCCTGCGTAATGAGTTTGCTACGCACCCTCTTCACTGTCCTAAGGATCTTGAACTCCACCATTTCATGGTTACTGCAACCAAGGCTTCCCTTAGGATTTACATTACCCACCAGCCTTTCCTTGTTGGTAAGAACAAGGTCCAGCATAGCACCTCTCCTCGTTGTCTCCTCTATCAGTTGGAGAAGGAAGATATCATCAATACATTCCAGGAACTTCTTTGATTCCTTGTACCATTCTGTGTTGCCCCTCCAATGGATATTAGCGTGGCTGAATTCCTCCACAAGGACCAGGGCTTTGTGAACATGAGGCTGGGCCGATCTATCAATAGAGGGCCTCATCTGCTCACTCTTCCTTGTCTGGTGCTCTGTAGCTGACCCCCACTATAATGCCATGTGTTCCTACCTTCCCTTTACTCCTGACCCATAATCTCGTGGTTAGCTCTTCATCTGTCCCTGTTGGAGCTCCATGTACTCCACATGGTCACTGACGTAGAGGACAACACCCATTCTTATCTCCCTCACCTGTCCTTTCTAAAGACCTTTTATCCCTCCATTTCAACACTCCAATCATGGGATTTATCCCACCTGTTTCTATGATGTCATAACTCTGCAGGCGTGTGTACATCTCCAGCTCCACTTGTTTATTCCCTGTGCTATATGCATTTGCACAGAGGCACTTAATGTCACTTATGAGGGACTTGGGATAATTAGCACAGTATTTGGTGCTCTGAGGTGGATAGGTCTGTGGGTGGAATATAGAGAGGGAAAGTAGAGCTAGCTTGAATCCTTACATATGTCTGAGCAGAACAATGCACTTGCACTGATAGTGAAAAACTATTAAAATTCCACGTCTGTGAGAAAGCATCAAAATCTGAAGAGGCCTGCCCAGGAATAGCTATAAAAACCCTGTACAAACACTTAAAAATGTACGCTCCAAATCCTGCATTCACAGGTGTGTGGATTGTAGAACATATTATCAAATTCCTATAGCAATGAAAATGTAAATATTTCAGTATTAGAACAAAAAGCTGTAGTGTCAAAATTTTCTTTAGGTTTTACTTTAGTATTTTCTTTTGAACAGATTATTTATGCATTCCCATTTCAACCTTTCAGAAACATTCCACAAATTTTCGCTGGTGATATCAGATATTTCTTTTTTTCCCTTTTTCCTCATTTAACATCCCATTTCTCTCCCCTGAGATAAAGCCGCAGTCCTGTGTATAAGCATATACCCACAATAGATCTTTTCAGAGTGAAGTAGAAGCTTTTGAGGCACATAGCCAATTAGAAAGACAGGAACATAAATAAGTTTCTATAAGACAATCTGTTAATAATAAAATTAACTAATACATAAATCAGTTTGAACACATAGTTACAAATAGTTATAAATGAAACATCTTCAAACCAAAATAATTTCATTATATGTTTCCTGATAAGAGACAAATATTTGGGGTTTTGTTCTGTTTCTGAAAAATGCATGATTTTCCTTTTATAAGCTCAATTAGGGCGAATATGTTTTCTCTCCCTGTCTGATTGGGTTGAAGAGACACTATGCTCCAGTGAAAACATTCTTGACTTGTTGATGTTTGACATGAAGACAGGAGTTGCTCATAGTGTTCTAGTGGCATAATATACAGTCAGGGACCGAGAGGTACAGATAATAATCCAAATGCCATAGAATCAGCTTAAGTGTTAGTACTAACTGTGCTGGAGATATTGCCAAGATAACACAACGAATATTAAAGACAAAAAGTTTCTGTTATATGTTGAATAAAAGAATTACGTATAACAGTAATCAATCACATATAATTTACTTCTAAAAGTAGTGCAGATCAAAATGAAGAAGGGATAATATCAACTGTCCCAGAGTAAAATAAAGCGGTCACAGACATAACAAGAAACTTGGTCTACCAACATCTGCGTGGTTTCATTTACCTCTGTCAGCCAAGGATCAGCAGTCAATGAGACAGGTATGTCAAGACCAGATACTTTGCAAATTATTTCAACAGCTACACTGAGAAACTGTATTCAGCACAGTTTTGTTGCAGTGATTGCTCTCCTCCCATCTCTGCCCCTTGGGACCCAAGAGAGCAGCCATGGTGGTGCACTCCTAGTATCAGTTCTTCATCTGGTCTCTTTCTTGACACAGTCTTTAGATGGAGCCACTCAAGATGAAGCTTCCCTTCTTTCCATCACTTCTCCTTTTGAAGAATAAAAATGTGATTGAGATTCCTATAAAATCCTTTTCTGCATCTTTTGCAAAGAGGAGTCCTAAGGAGGGGGAAAAAATATCTCAGAACATACTTTTCTGATAACTAATTCAAAGGCAACAAGCAGAGATGACTGATATCATGTATAAGTAAATGCAGCTTGAAATGTAACTCGGTTGTTTTTATTGATTAGGATGCCACTTTTCCATATTAAGTAGCAGAATTATCTGATGCTAATTCTATTAGTTAATACTTTATGCATACAATAGACCTTATCTGTACAACTGGCAGAAAACCTGTTATATTTTAGCATTTGGCATTTAAGGAAAACAGGAACCTGATTTCAGAAAATACAGGAGAGAATTAAAAAAATGGAATAAAGACAGACAATGATTTGTAAAAGTTGCAGAGGGGTGTTTCAAGCTGACATACACAGCTCTGGATGTGGCGTTAAGAGGCATGTTAAATAACACTGCTTCTGAAATGATGGCTTCAATCATTGTAGAAAAGATTGATGCATGAAATTAACATTGGAATCATTTAATATACTATTTTAAACTATTAATTACTATTTTTCACTTTATTCAGTCATGATATCGTGGTATGTCCAGAACCTCTAATCAGTATGGGTTAGAAATCTTGTTTTCATTTCTAACCTGAATTTACTCATTTCTAGTTTATATCTGAATGTTTCTTTGCCAACAAGACTTCATGCTTACTCCTGGTATCTGTCTGAAGAATTATCTGGTCACAACAATCCTTCCTTTAACTTTCAATTTGTTAGATTAGACAGACCAGCCAACTCTTTAGATGAGACTGGCTCACCAAGCACCTCTGCATCCTACTATCTTCTCCTGGCTCCTTTTCAGTTTGAATTTACCTTTTCTGAACTTTGATGTCCAGAGTTATATATTTCTTTCACAGGAGATTCTATTTATATGTGTACATATATCTATGTTCATACTAATTACATTGCACAAATATAAAACCAGTGGAAATGAGATCAGATGCATGTCCTACATTGGGTGACAGAGAGTATGAAACTCAAATATCAAAAAAATATCCCTTCTTCCTTTTGTTTGTTTCAGGAATTTGATATCAGAAAATTAAAGACACTGAAGAAAACATATTCCTTTACAGTGGGATGCCTGTTCAATTAAATTCTCTCTAGCTACTTGGAGGAATAATTTTTGCTTTTATGCTATGAATATCCATAAGTGTAGCTATGTTCTGTTTCATATTTTTATTTCTAAAATATCAGTTTACTTCCCTGTAAAATTTCAATATTTTGCAGCTCACATAATTGCATACAACAATACATCATGCACCTTTATCATACCACTTATTCCCACTCATTGAATGTATAACTCTCAAAAAAACCTAAGCCATCATATTTCAGTTTCAGTAAAATATCTTATTTTATTGTGGCTTTCACTCGTTCCCAGATGTCCTCCCTTCCTTGAAAGAGACAAGCCTGGGCGATGCCAGATTAAGATGAAATATCATCATCGCAACATATTAATTTTTCTTCAAAGATCTTAAAATAGCTTTCTTATGCTTTTGCTGGAACAGTTTTTATCTTGCTTGAAGGAGAAAAACATGGAAATGAAAATCATCATAACTTCAAACTGAGTGGTATATCTTCAAAATGTGGGCTGCAAATTTAACTTCAGTGGCACAAACACTGTGCAGAAATAAACAAATATATGCTGTTATACTGGAGGAAACATGTCCTTTTTGGAGGATGCACCCTTTATACTTAAGTAACAAACTGAATGTAAATCAGTAATATTTTCTAGGCATATTTATGAGATATATGCAAATAAGATAAAAAGGGAAACCTCATGCACATTTGAGCATTCTAGGTCTGTCTTTTGCATCAGATACATAATTTTTACTTTCTTAGGGCTATATTAGCAGAAACTTTGCTTGGAAAAAAATGTTTATAAAAAACACTTAGCTAATACCACTGAAGTTATTTCCACCAGTTTAGGAACTGAAAGTATCTACTTATATTAGTTCAAATGAGAGAAAAGTGTTAGGCGAATAATGCTTAAGGTATGAAATATTACAAGGTAACTGTAGAGAAATTTTCAAACAATTTAAAACACGAATAATAGAATATCAATGCTATATATTGTTAAGAAAGCTGTATGTGTCCATAATTATTATATGTTTGAATTTGTGCCATACTTTTATGAAAATATCAAAAAACTTTCAAAGTGAGCTTGCAATACAAAGTAAGAGAAGAAGAAAGGATCAAAAAGTGTTGGATCCAGTCCTGTTCATTGTCTTTATCAATGATCTCTTGATTGAGTGCACCCTTAGTAAATTTGCAGATGTCACCAAGCTGGGTGCAAGTGTGGATCTGCTTGAAGGAAGGGAGGCTCTGCACAAGGATCTGGACAGGCTGGATCGATGGGCTGAGACCAACGGGATGAGGTTCAACAAGGCCAAGTGCAGAGTCCTCCATTTGTGATACAACAATGCCATGCANGAGGGGCTGGAGCGCGTCCAGAGAAGGGCAACAAGGCTGGTGAAGGGGCTGGAGAATAAACCCTAAGAGGAGCGACTGGCGGAATTAGGGTTGTTTAGCCTACAGAAGAGGAGGCTGAGGGGAGACCTCGTCACTGTCTACAACTGCCTGAAAGGAGGTTGTGACAGGGTGGGTGCTGGGCTCTTCTCACAAGTGACAAGTGATAGGACAAGTTGTGCCAGGGGAGGTTTAGACCAGACATTAGGAAGAATTTCTTCACTGAAAGGGTGGTCAGGAATTGGAAGAGGCTGCCCAGGGAGGTGGTGAAATCACTGTCCCTGGAGGTGTTCAAAAGATGGGTAGATGAGTTCCTTAGGGACATGGTTTAGTAGGGAGACAGGTACGATTGGACTCGATGTTCTCAGAGGTCTCTTCCAACTTCATTATTCTATGATTAATCCAGTGCTTTCATTAACGGTGAAGATAATGACAAGTTAATAAAAAACTGCCAAAGGACAGAGAAATACCAAGTTCAGTCACTCTAGGCCCTTTTCTTAATGCTAAAGGATGGAAATATATTATTTGGATTTTTATTTTTCAGTTTTCTGTTATATGCAGAACATATAGCAGTCATAGTTACAGTCTTATGATTTGTTTCAGCAATTATGTGTTCTGCCCATATCTCTACCTGAACTCATTTTGTTGGCATAATAACCAACCTCCAATTTTATCTATAAACATTTTTATATTATTCTAATTATTTTCATAATAAGAGGCCTTTTCTTTATAGAAAAATAATTTAACTAGAGGCAGCTTACCTTTCTTCCACTGTAGTCATGAACATAGTGCACCTTCACATGGCTTAGTGTTTCTCATGACATGCAAGGCTTAAGTGTGCTTCCAGATACCTTACTGCAGACGAGGGAGCTCATTTTTCCTTGGTAAATTCACACAGTATCACACACACACAGTATCGTAAGGTTGGAAGAGACCTTTGAGATCATCGAGTCCAACCTATGGCCCAACACCTACACCTGCTACCTACACCTACTCCTACTTGTCAGTTACACCATGCCATTTCCGGCCTCATTGACGCTCTCTCTTCACCTGGCCTGTGCAGCTAAAACAGGAGGGCTGAAAAATTAATGTAGTCCAAGCTCACAGTTTATGGATTCGTCATGATCATGTGTGTAGAATAACTTAATTCACTTGTTTGCATTAAGTGTAAATCCAACACTTATTCACAACAGACAACATGGTTGCAAATGTTTATAGAAGACGCAGAAGTGGAAGCAATAAAGCATACTTCATCTGCTTATGCTAAAGATACGTAAGAAGCATCACTCTCTCCCAGTTTTTTGCTCTCTTTCTCTTACCCATCTGATTTTATGTTCTTCCTGAAATTGTGGCATTCAGGGCTATGGGGAGAGAAACGTCTCTGTGAGGTAGCTACCGTCTGAGACTTCTCTCAGAGAACACTTTCAGAACCACTCCTAGGGAGCCACCTTCTGAGGTATATTCATGTTCTCTGGCTCTCTTCCTGTGGCATGTGATATTTAACTGCTCACCACCACTACTAGTGGCAGAAAGAGAGAGGGAAGTATGAGAGCAAAGGAAAACACTGCTTTTTCCTTTTGGAGGCAGCAATCTGTTATGTCAAGGTAACAACCTTTGAGATGATAATGTTATCTCTTATCACCCTAAGATAGCCACATTTGGGAAAAGCATATTTACTCTTACAGTTCATCTGCTTTTTGAAGTCCTACTGTGATTCTAGAGTTTTAATTTTTTATAAAGTACCACAACTATTACAATGAATAGTTCAGTAAAATGTAGCATGTAATAACAGAGCCAAAGATGACAAGAAAAATCACTAGTAAATTGTGAGTGCAAGGGATTTTATGTGCCCTGAAATCTGAAATCTTACATTAAACTTAAGCACATGTAATGTTGTGTCATATATATTTTCCTTACTGGTCTAAAATAGTGGCATGTAGACAGAAACATTCATTCACCTCAAGTGTCTGCTAGACTCATTCGAGATGTGGTATTATGGAAGTGAGCATGGATGTAACGATGAAAATATTAAACAGGGATGCCCGTTATAAATACATAAGCCATTAGAATCTGTTATATTAATATCAGGTCCATGCTTACTTCTGTGCTATAGTGATGACCCTCCCTTGCTACCATAGAGTACCTCTTGCTATGACTGTCTGGTGTCTCTTGCCTTCCTCTTCTCTCTATAAATAATGTCCCACCCACCCACCCATATGTCTGACCAGGAGATACACATTTCATTGGCTGCTGTCAGCTGAGAGGTTGGTTAAAAGCCCAGCCAGGATACACACCCTGCTTTTTATAACAGTACACATTGCTGTTAAATAGCTGGCACGCTAGAGAAGCTGCTTTGTGGGATGCTTGAAGTCCCTGAGCCGTATGTTATGCAGGTCTGTTCTCCAACTTAGTTTTGTTTATTTCTCTGTGTGTCAATAGTAGGATATGAAACTGTGATCTCTTTTTTTGTTTTTTTATTTGATGATATTGATACATCTCAAAGGCTGAGGGTTTTATAAAATAATTGTTGTATTGGTATGTTATAATTTATTTTTAATATAAAATTTTATATATCATAGTCATCTCAGTGTAAACAACAGATGTACACACCTATATTATGGATTAGCACTGATGCAAGTATCAAGCAGTAATAAGAAAACATGTCAGAAACTTTTATGATTAATAAATGTGACAAGAAGAAAAATCACCCAAACTTCAGTTTGCAGGGGGATTGGTCTGAATGACCTTCATGATTCCTTCCAAACCATTCTATGGATCTATGGTTTTATGAATCAGTTCTGCTTTAAAAAAATGACTGAAAAAGGCACTTATTTCTTTTCAGGACGTTCCAAAATGTCCTGGTCAGACATCCATATTTGCTACTAAAACTTAAAACTAATTTATCATAGATTTGAGGTTTATTACTTTTTTCCCCTCATACCATGCCTTGCACTGCTTCTGGAGTCAAGGAATTAAAAAGGATTATTCCTGTGTTCCATGGTTCCAAATGCCATAACAGTGTGTAACTTTAGTCCCAAACAAATAAAAGGGTTTTTAACACTTGAAACCACATTTTCTTTGCACTCTAGAAGTTTTAAACCTCACTAATGCTTAAACCGATGTAGAGCATTAACTGTGAGGTATCGCACGTGAGTTACCTCTATTACGTGAGTTAAGTTGAGTCAATCCAGTCTGTGTCTGTAAAAAAACAGCAAATGTGTGAATCCGTTAAGAATTAAGTAGTAGTAACTTAGGCAACAACAGAGAGAATGGAGTTGATGTGGATGACTGCAACACCTTCTAAGAAACAAGTACAGGGCCAGAGGACTGATCTGACAAACCTCAGGTTATTAAGGGGGATGTACTGAAGCTTAGCTTATTATTAAAATTAATTTCTTTTGAACACAGCCATATTGCATAGCCTGGACAGGAGATAATCAAGTTCATCATCCATCAGGGTGGAAGAAATATTTTTCTCACTAGTTGGAGAAGATGGAAAATATTCCCATAAATTACTGTGTAGTAATTTCCTGTCAACAGACAATCATGAGCACGTATGACCTGAATTGTTTGATCATGTGTATCAATCTTCTAAGCAGCATGATTTCACAATCTCCAATATGATTTCTTTTTGTTCTTTGCAATCTCTAACAGAACTGTGATTTTATCTTGACTAGCTGAGCAAGGATATCTCAGTGCAGAGGCAACATTTCTATAGTTGTGTAGTTGTAGAGGTGAAGGTTAAATAGATAAAATGTTATTTCTGATAAAATGAAAAAGGAAGTTTAGGAAAGAAAGAAAAAACATAGTATAGGAAAAATATTGAATCAATGTTGGAAAAACTTCTATGTATGTACATATGGATATTGGTTAGTTGACAGAGATTGTATTACAGGGCTGCAGAGACATCAAAAAACAGGTGCTGTTGATCATCGTGAAGAAATGTTTTCCTCATTATAAGCCAGAAAAAAAAATTCTTTTTCATTTTGTGACTAGCAAGCTACAACAGAATAAGACCAAGTGGTCTTAGAAAGGGGAAAGCAGGAATCCTTAGATATGGAAAGATGAAAAATACCTTATCAGCAGGGTAAGGTGTTACAAACCCCGTCCTTATCATCTACTGCATATTTAGGATGAGAGGTAATGGCC
>VWPV01032430.1:0-16395 GCA_013389885.1 Geococcyx californianus | reverse complement strand
AGAGAAATGGAAAATATGAAAAGGAAAAGAAAGTGGTTAAAGTCAAGCATTATATTACATCTAGAAATTTTAAACTCAATAAAATAACTCCCATGAGATACTTATATTCTTAAAAAATATTCTCATTAATTCCCACAGTATCTTTTCCTTAGCTTATTTTTAACAGAACAGTAAACCTGTGGTAAACCTAAAATATTCAGGATTTGATACAGCATCATAGATGACTAAAAATCTATAGCATATGCAATAAAGATATTTTGTTTGTCCAGTATCAGCTCCAGAGAATAGGTGTCTCTACTGATTGCAATAAACTTTGATATGTTTTGTGAAGATGATCAGTTTACAACAGAAAAATAAATATAATTCTTCTCTGTATATTACAGATAGCATCATCTAAACCTTCAAAATAGACAAGACTGAAGCTTCTGACTCTGGGAAATATTTACATATGTTACAATTACTTCCAGCCTGAGTATTCTGGAGTGTATTGTTCACCAGCTTCCATGCAGTTATTAATTATGCACCATGAGCATTTAGTTGACTAGAAGTTTTGTAAGTACTTTTTTCTATAGTGCTTGAAAATCTGCAGCTCAGAAACAGAAACTGAAAACCCTCAATAGTTTAGACTTATTAGTCCCATGGTTCTTAAAAACATAACATTTTAAAAATGCTGAGAGTTAGTACAACAACAACAAGAGATGTTTAATCCAATTATTGTTACTGAGATGCTAGAATGTGCTGCTTTCCCTTCCACATGATTTAGCACACAGAGAAAGGAATTGCACAGAGAATGAAAAAAAAATGACAGCATGGTGATTCTGAAGGTTATTTGATCAATTCATTTCCTGTGTTTGGAAAAGAAGTCACAGAGCTCAAGAATCTCAAAAAGCTTCCATAGAAAAGAGCTGAAATAACATTTTTTCTTAAATAAAGGAGCTGATGACAGAGTCACACATTATTAGTAAGCCTACAAATTCTTATGACACTGTATACCATGTATTCTTAAAACTCTTTGTTACAAACTAGGTGCATTTTTTATTTTGAGAATATCTGAATTCATGCTATTTTAATTCTAGTCACATTTTCCAGTATACAGAACTACCTTGCTGAAGAGGGTAGAGGTGCCTCCAACTGCATAGAAATACCAGATTTTTAAAATATTTAATGCTCTTTGTGTGGTATTTTTATTGCTTAAACTTCATCTCCAACGGATTAAAATATGAATGTCGATTACCTTAGGCGGCTTTCCAGGGATTTTTACTCATCCAAATCTGCAAATCCATTTAAATATACAACAACCAACTCAACAACTTTGTAAAAAAAGTAATTAATTTATTAATTAAGCAATTAATTTAGTCCATATGGACGCCATTGTGAAATATACTAACGTGACAGAATGGTTTTCTGCTTCTGATTTTGTGTCTTTACATAAATGATGAATTATTTGTCACTCCTCTACTATATTTGACACTTGATTTTTTTCCTTTATCCTGTTCATGACTTCTAAGTCTCTCATAGCTCTTCCAATGGATTCAACCTCATTAGGCCTTCCTAAGATGAAAACTGGAGGAATAATACTACTTTCCTTGGATGAGATAAAAAATAGGACTCCCTGTTCTTGTAATAGAAACAGAAAAATAACATTATGATATTGATACACTCCAAGACAAATCCTGCCTTACATTTCTGCATTGTACTGAGTGATGCTATTTGAATGCATCAGTTTACTGGCAGCCTGAGAATGTTTCTCCAGAGTGGCTTTGTGTATAATTAGAATAATTTTGCATTACCAGTAGAACTCAAAGCATGGGGCATACATAAATGAAGATCTATAAATCGGAAGTATGTCCAGCCTCAAAAAATTCAGGGATCACTTTCATCCAGAAGCTTTTGTGATAGGCTAACATTGAAATGAATAGAAAGAATGAACAGAAGGAGGTAGTGAAGTTGTATTCCATTCTACTCCCCTTTCCATTCACACATACAAAGTGATATGTAAGTAAATTTCCCCAAAACCCCACACTATGCTAGTCTGATCTAGGCTTTTGGTTTGGTGGCACGTCTCTTGGTCTACATTTTCTGCAATTCGGAAGATACAATATTTAAGGGAAAAGTAAAACTTTACCTAGAATCATAAAATCATAGAATGATCTTAGCTGAAAGGGACCCCCAAGGATGATTGAGTCCAACTCCTGATCCTGCTCAGGACACCCCTGACATTCACACCGTGTGAGGGCACTGCCCAGATGCTTCTGGAATATTGTCAGCCTTGGTGCCGTGACTGCTTCCCTGGGAGCTGTGCCAGTGCTCCACTACCTAGTGGGTGACTAATCTTTTCCTAATATCCAGTCTAACCCTCCCCTGGCTCATGTCCCTGCCATTCCCTCCAGTCCTGTCACTGGTCACCAGAGAGAAGAGATCAGCATCTGCTCCTTCTCCTTCCACTTGAAAATAAGAACATTTTTAATATTGGTGTTATGGAAGAATGGAATACCGTAGCTCTCCACTGGCTCTAAAAACCTTTGCCTTCTACCCTCAATTCAATGGCACATAAAATCAACCTTCCTTTAAAGATATAATTAAAAATCCTTTGAACACAAGCTACCAAGAAAATGCTATTGTGACAACATAATCCTATGGCTACATATCCCGTGTCTTTCTCGATTTATTTTTGATGCTTATTCTTGATTAAAGCCATCATTTATCTTTCTGCTTAGAAAAATAAGTGGGTAATCAGTCTAATTTTAGAGCACCTTTGATATCAAGATGTTGTTTTGAAGACAAGCAGTGGGGATTTTTATTCATGTGTTGATTACAAAGCACCCAACTTACGGGTCATCTCTAATTCACTGCCTAAGGAAAAATTACTTTCTTAACAGAAATCTCTTCTAGATAGAAATGCTAAGGCTGGTATCCCTTATTAGTACTGCTTAACAGCCCAAAAGAAAAAAACCAGTAATTTCCTAAATAGGCAAGCAGCACTGTGAAAGCATCCAGTACTTTTATAGACCATCCTTAATGGAAGGAGTGAAGGAAACAAGAGGGAAAACTCTTCAGCAGGAAAAGCGGTGAAGTAGCCCTGAACGTTAAGGGATCATTTTGATTTCTAGAGCTTAATGTTGGAGAAAATGGGGTTGAGTGATATAGGCCTCAATCACCTCCCACAGATTTATAGAGAATGAAGTTTAGGATACATACATACATATATATTCTATTTAATTCAAGTTAAATAAATGCATATCACTCGAGGATTTGGTGAATGCTAGAAGTATAATATTGCTTTCAAGAACAAAATACAGGCAATCATGACTTCATTGAAGCTGACATCTGTATAAATTACAGTCTTTAAACATGAAATCAGGCTTCTTGCAAAATCCTTCATCTTTTTTTTTTAGAAACTATGATACCAATATGTGTCAGGGAAAATTAAATACATCAACAAGAGTGTGCTGAGGTGTACTGAAAAGACAGAATCTGTATTCCACTGTAAACACTCTTGGTGAATTACTAGAATAATTAAATCAGTCTTTAGTTTTGAGGCTTCTTAATAAGGTAAATAAATTCTTTCTAAGCTGGAGTAACAACAGCCAATTAGTGATCAAACGCTTGTTTTCAAATTTAAAGCGAAACTCTTTCTAATAGAACCTTTCTCATTATACTTTTATAAAAACTCATATCATAAACCCCATCCCACTTTCGACACCATGCAATAGAATATGAAATGATATTTGTGCGCAGACTACCATATTTTTCTGGTTCGTTTTCAAATCTGTGGTATTTACATATGACCTTTCCATTTTTATTAACAGTTTATTGGATTTTTGCATTCCATCCAGCAGAAGAGAAAGGTAATTTACACAGAGATTTGACAGTTATACACAGAGCTATAAACTTCAGTCCATTAACTTATTTCTTTCGTAACCTTTACTTGATTCTACCCAAACACCCAAATAAGCAGAATAACCTGTTCTCCTTTTTTGTTAAAAACCCCTCAACACAAGTTCCTGTTTATAGAATATAAAGTAGAAGGAAAAACTCACAAAAGCTTTTATCACAGCCTTTTCTGGCTCTTAGTATGTGTAAATCTCAACTTAAATGATGTAATTCAAGATCACTTTGTTTATATATGGCCAAAGTTTGCATCTTGTCTTGGCACAACATGATCATTTTTTTTTTCTTCTTTTTTAAAGTCCAGGTGGTTACACTGATTTAATTATTACATGGATATTTAGTGTGCCACATTTAATCACATAGTTGTATGTGTGTTAACTTTCTCAGATGTTACATAACCACAGGCAGGCACAATATGCAAATGGGAAGGGTAGCAGGGAGATTCTAGCGTGGTCACTCTGCGTATGCTAAGGTTTTCTGCACAATTTTCTTTTTTCATCTCCACAATGCAGATGGCTCTCAGCAAAGTATTCCTAGAGCTATCTCTGATGCAGGATGACATCTTGTGAAAGACATCAATTGCTTTCATCTTTTCTATTTGTAAGAAATTTCCTTACAATGTACTTAAACATTCGAGGATGGTAGCTCTCACATTTTATAGATCCAAAATAAAATAATAAAGAGGGTATAATTCTTAGCAGTAATTTCTTAAATCACAAGTTTTTCCTTAGCAATCATGAATTTGTTTCTTATAAGAATCACAAAGAAAATTTGGTCTGGCTTCAGGATAGAAAATTCCGAGTATAAAACCAATAACCTGAGATTGAAAAATTTCCAGTTTAAACTGTGGCTGGCATATCTTTTAAATAGAAAATCCAATTTAACTACAAATACACCAAGACCTCAAGAATACTCTGTTTCCCAAGATAAAATATAAACTGAGCTTTTATTTGAATATAATTAGTATAAACTTTTAACCACCATAGCCACTTCGGCTTGGTCTCCTCAGTTAAAAAAAAAAATATCTCTTCTCCTGGAAAGAGCTTTTAAATATCGNCCCACTCCTGCCTCACTACAACCTAAATATAACTAACCTAATGTCTCCTGAGTATGCTAAACAGGTAGAAGTTTAAAACAAAACACGGCATAAAAACATTACTTGCACAACTAGATCAGAAATCACTCATAAATAAATTTTGTTTTTGAAATCTCCTTTTTCGTAGAAAACAATAAATGCCTATTCTGTGCTTATTTTCCAGACATCTAAGGAAAGAGATGCAGTAGAACAAGATTCAGTTCCTGGATTTGCTATCACTTTCACTTTTTTACTTTATTTCTAGCAGTTTTTCAGAGTTAATTGATAACACGAAGCCAGTGGGTTTGTCCTCTACTTTGCCCTTAATTTGTTCTTACCTCTTCCTTTCAAAGGATAAATTTTCAAGCACTTAATGAAGCACTCCAGTCTTCATCAAGTACAAATAATTCCATGATAATTTTTAAAACACCACTGCAGTCATGCTGCTGAGCAGATATCCACTTTACTGGCTGCTTAGCTCTTGAATTCCAGAGAATGAATTTGTTAAGAGTTTATGAGAGAGAATTAAATTTTAATACATTTTAAAATAAATTTTATTTTAATAGCATAGATAATTTAGAGGGTAAAGGATATGTTTGTTGTTTTAGTCCACTTCATATTCATCCAGTGAGGAAACACATAGGCTAGTGTTATCATCAGAAAAAAAAATCCTGAATTTTAAAATATTTCTAAAACAGAGCAATAAGTTTGAAAGAGAATACAAACTCATACATTCTGTTTCCTTTGCCTATTCCATCAGTAAAAGTTTTATCCTTTATAAACACAGGGAGTCTTCCAAAGGCAACTGAGTTCAAATCTCGTAATGATCAAGTGGAACAATGTATGTACTTCCTTCTTGATTTGGCAGATAAAGGTGACAAGTAACAGTTCTTTAGAACTTAGAGAGTATGCTGAGGGACAGAGTGGAGGCTGAACAAACGTCCTGATTCAGTTTGCAACTTTAAAAGGAATTCACTTTTCTGCAAACTTCCATCATCCAGGGAATGTAAAATGAAAGGACAGACACCTATAGAGATTAGACAACTCCAGCTTTTCAGCTCATCCTTTATGGTAATGCATTTTGGGTTCACAATCCTCGTTAAGTTAAAACCAAAGAGTGCTTTATCTGAGTGAATATAAGGAAGGGACATGATTTATTAAAATATTATGTAACAGTTGTGACTAATACTAGATGAACAGTAATTGTAAATCATCTTAAGCAAGTGTTATCAGATCTCTTTTTGAGTGTTCAAGTCCAAAGTCTTTAAACAGAAGCCCTCCAAACCAAAAATAAATTAAATTTTGAACCATCGGATAATGTAAGCTGCTACTGTAAACTCCCTGTAAAATACCATTTTTTGGGAAAGAGAATGATAATTACATTAAACAGAAAATGTAAAAGATAACATTGTACTTGACTATAAGACTTCAAAGAAGTGGATGCTAGCCTGAATTAACATGGTGTATCACCACAGACGAAGGTTTTGCCAGCAGAGATAGTAAGCCAAGCCCCAGAAACACTTTAGCCATGCCAGTGAAAAAATCAGAATAAGCATGAAATATGATTTATTCTCCCCTATAAATCACCACTTCCTGGAACTGCAAGCACACTTATGTTCACCTATGATAAAGTATACTAGATAGCCCCACAATTAACCTTTTATTCTGTTGCAGCTATTATACTGCTAGAAGAGGCAAGAGGATCAGATAAATCAGAATGGAGGTTTAATGCACTGCAGAACCAGCTTTTCTGGATTGAAGTACAATGGATTCACTGTGGTAGTGCAGCTACTGAAAAACAAGCTAAGACAGCCTTAGTTCCTTTCTCAACTACAGAGAAATGAATTTCTGTTCTTTTAAGACAAATACCAGCAAAACGATTTAGCCACTTGAAGCCTGTATTGTCATCTCTCAGAAATACAAAAAAAATGTATTTATTTTTAATGTCATCTAATATTTTCAGCAGCAGTATTTAGAAGCCCCAAAATATCTGTTTATTTATTGATTTCTTATCCATTTTTTAAAGGAATTTTTGTTACAAAATTGTCTCAGCAATGATAAACTTGAAGTTTTCTTTGCATCTTTCTCTGCAGAAGAGGGATGCTGGGCCATAGCTGGAGGGGCAATAGTCTCAGGGAGGCATAAAGAGACAGGTCTGTGGACCATGTGGAGCTCTAATAATTAGCAAACAAGCTCTACTGGCTAGAAATTGTTATTATTCACCCAATAAAATTAACAGATATCTATAAGAAGCTACTGTCTGCTGTTCTACAATACTTGGACAATTCAAATTTAGAGCTGTAAATCACAAGTCTTAATAAAACCATGCCAGAAGAAATCAGCTGAAATTACTACGGAAATATGTTAGCTTTTCTGTAGAGCATGGAGTGTTAGGCATTTGAATTGCTTGTACAAAAGCAAAATAACTTTGGGAACCTATTCAAGCTTTGCTAAAGCATTAGTACATACTACTGCTTTGCTGTCAACACAAAAACGTTCCCATCTCGGGGAAAATAATATCCTTTCACCTATAAAATCCCATGGTCACCTTCCAATTACATTCATTTCTTATTCTTCCTAATTCATCATTCTTATTTACAAAAACTCATTTGCTCAGCTGCTCACTTTGTACAAGTACTTCTCTACTTGCATGACTCTTCCTGCCTAAAATTTCAAAATCATATCTTTGTTTTCCAAAGGAATGATTCTGCAAATGTGACAGAAAATGGCTCTTTTTCTTTCAGCCTCCGCTATCACCAACAGTTATAAGAAGAGTCCAAAATTTAATGCATATATGGGACTGCATGTTCGTGGGTAGAAAGTGAGGCTTAAAGTGAACAAAGCAAACTGTACTCCAAATAGCAATTTTTTCTCCCCTCATTTCCACGGTTTTCAGCATTCCTTAAAAACTGAAGAGGCATTTCTCAGTCTTTACTATATGTAAGGATTTTTGTAGGGAAGAAAGAATAAAAAAAAATAAATCCCCAAATAAAATGAGTTAAGCAAAGGAAAAACTTATGTAGAAAGGGCTAGATTTAGACATTGTTGTAAAAAGTAAAAAGGACTTCCATCTCCATTAAAAAACACAAACCAAATAATCCTTAAAAAATATATACCTCTACTGTTACATATATGACCGTTCCAGTCTCCATGGAAACCGTTAGAAGGTGAAAAAGATATTTTTTCTACAACAAATACAGAAAATTTGGGATATGACAAAGGGGAAATAGAACAAAAAGGCTTGGTTTACTTGGGTACCACGTTGAGAGACAGCTGTGTCACCATGTGCAGAAGCTGACTGTTGCTCCCAGTCTCGGGGAAAAATATGTTGGTATTATTTTCAGGTAGAATTCATAAACTAAACAGGATTAGAGGAATCATGCATTCTGTGCAGCCTTAAAGGACGCCCCATGTGTATCATAGAATCACAGAATGGGTTGGGTTGGAAGGGAAACACGTACGCAGATGCTCTTCACACACACTCAAGAATTGAAGGAAAATGTATAGGAAATATTTTTTAATATATCTCCTACTTATGCAACAGAATAGGAAAAAAAATACTTTCTTGAGAATCCAAACAGAAATAAGCCATTGATTAAACAAACAAAAGTGCAAAAAGAATCCAAATGACAACCTCTTCTCAACTGTTCAGCGTTATAGCTATGAATGAGAGTGGTGGTTGCAGAATTTAAGATGGAGGCAAGACAGGCAAAGACAAACACCACAATAACCCTTGCTACCGTTCTAAATATTTGGAGGCCACACCTTTCCCTCCTTAACTGCAAGTACATGTTAACACTCATTTCTAAAATCAGACAACCAATACCCTTTATTTAATAAAGTATATGAAGATAAACACAGAATTGAGCATCACTGCAGGAAGAGAAAGCACAGTAAGAAATGTGAAAGAGCATGGACCATGGGGAACTCCAACAAATTTAATGCCTTAAGTAATTTACATTTTTTTTAAAAAAAAAGAAACAAAAACCAAGTTAGAGTTTTGCTCAAGTGAAAGTTAACTTTTGCAGTGATGGATGAATATTTATTCAGGCTTTGCAACTTTCAAGGAAGGTGCAGATTGTTCATCTTGGTCTGACTTTAAATTTAATCTTAAGTGGAAGTTTTGATCATTGTGTTTTCCTTGGGTTTTTTTCTATTTGAGATTTTTGTATTTTGATATGAATGAATAAATCTCTGCTATGTATGGCAAGCTTAAAATGGAGTCTGCTAATATTAACTAACTGTCTTATTTTATTAACTTGGCAAGAAGGTTCTTTCCAGAGGTATCTGGTTTTCTATGAAAATGTGACCGTTGGATTTGGTAAGCTTGAGTCACATAACACAACTCCAACTAGTCAACCAATACAGCCTGTTTCAGAAGTCATCAAGTAAACACGGAAAAGTAAAAATGATCACCAGAGGGGGGGAATGTTGGATGTAAGATGAAAGAAATTTCACATACATCCATGGCAGGATGTCTGCTTCACCAAGCAAATTACACCTCACCACTAGAACAACTGACTGCCTTGGGAAAGCACGATTGCTGCGCTATGGAAAGGGGAAAATAACATTGACAACTGTTGTCCAAATTAATGCAGGAAAGATAATGTGGAGCACGAAACAAGGAAATAGACTCTGTCCCAAATATCATATGCTGATACTCTGAGAAGAATCTAGATAAATATTGACTTCAAAGCAGCAGAGGCTTGTTAGTGTACTTTTCTAAATGAAGCATCCTTAAAAAAAGAGTTGAAAAAAGCAGTTAAAGGCTTAAAATACACAGTAAATTAAAAATAAAGCTACCCACTGCAAGACAACTATTAAGTAATATTTATCAAATCCCAGGACCAGAAAATGGAGATGGTTCTATAAATGCTCTACAAAATGGAAAATAGTCTTGAGACTGATATTACTTCAAAGCCTCATTTCATTTTATGTGTTCAAGGTCTCTTTTTTCTGCACCATGTGAATGAGCCAGATTGCCAAAATAAACAGCTGTCTTAAAGGTACGAAACAAAATATATGTAGCTTCTTCTGAAATACAGTATGGACTAGAAATAAAATTTAAAACAGAAATAACTGAATGACCAAGCATTAAGCAAGATGGGCAGAACTCATGCGTATGGTTTATTAAGCAGCATATGGAAAAGGACTTTGGGATTAATGATTAAGTAAAATGAGTATAACTGCAATATGATTGATAAGTTATGTCTAACCTGCACTGACTCAGAGAGGACAGGGAATTCAGGACTAATAAATGGTGAGAGAATAAAACAAGGCAGGAAAGATTTAGGCTGCCTGAGTTCTCTGGAGGAGCTGAAATCTATAGAATTTACCCCCAAAAAGACTGAGAATGTAAAAAGTAACAGATAATTTTCTGTAGAATTCCTACTTTTGTAAATAATTTTTTGCTATTATTAGTAAAAAGCAGAGATGTTGGAATGACATGACAGTACAGGATCCCTGGGCTGGCCCCTTGAGTTGTTCCCAGCCTGTTCAAGCAGCATGCTGGTGGCCAGGTGGTTATGGTCCCATCAGCTTCTGCTGAAGCTCTGTGAATGACAACCATGGACATGTCTCACCAGTGGAGGAGATCACAGCAGTTGCTCTTGCTGTGGTTGAGAGACGGTCTTGGGCAACTTTCAGACTTGAGTTGGACACCAAAGAGAAAGAAGAAAATTGTGACAAAAACCCGCATAAATATCCCCCAGAAGACCTCAAGACTGAGGGGGAAGAAATCTGTACCATGAATATCAGGAGCCACATAGTGAGGACCTCTGAAGTGATTGTGGCAACTTGCTGAAACATGTGCCTACCCCTCTTTTCTGCTTGAGAAAGGCTGAATCTGTCTGCCCTGAGATCCAGAAGGACATTGAGAGGGTGAGTATGACACCAGAGAAAAGGAGTAGATGCTAAAAAAAGGAGGGAAGGGTAGCTCAGTTTTCTTTTTACTAATAATAACCATGCTATTAATGGGTCTTTATTAAATAAACAAAATAGAGCAATAGAATGCTAAAAATCCACTGGACTGATACCAAAGTCTTAGCTTCATCCATAGAGTGTGTGCGCTCGCTCGTAACAAGAGTTGAACTGTAGTGTTATTTTCAGTGTCAGAAAGCTTCAGAAGATCAGAAAGGGGAATGGGTTTGACAAAGAGGTGCCAAAGAGTGTTATGAGCAGCACAAACATATCTAGTGCTAACACTGATTAGGGCTGCTGATGGTGGCTCAGGGAAAAGGACAGTTTCACAACTGCAAAGTGCAGTCATGAAAGAGGGGGCACCGTAGTTTGTATAAAGTACTAAGTAGTAAAAAACATTCCTTTGAGTTCTGAATGTATAAAGCGCCTCATGGTTCCCTCACCAAAAAAAAAGGGGAACACCAGAAACAAGAAACTTCTGGCTGATTATTGCAACCCTGGCATTTGGGTTGGGTGAACAGGCAGGGAAAGAGGTAAGGAAAAGGTGTCAGGACAGACAGTTTGATAAGAAACTTCTATAAGGCATTACTCAATACAATATACAATGTTCAGCTGATGAGCTGAAATTAAATCAGGGAAAATTAAGACTAAACTGCAGGACGAGTGTTGTTGAAGTGTTATAACTAAATATTTGCAGAATAAGAATCTAATTATTTTTTCCTGCCATATTCTCTTTTAATCTTGATTCTTTGATCTTACTGTCAAATCAATATTTTTGTCATTTTTTTCTTACAGATACAGTGATGAGAAATTAAATTAAAAACAGAAACTCTATTCTTAAACACTTTACAATCCTCCAGAAGAGATTTCTTGTTAAAAAAGGTAAATGTCCTTGTAAAACTAACATCCACTTTTGCAATACAAGCCATTGGTTTTTACTATGCTATTGGTTTTCCATAGCTTCCATTTTATTTAATTGAGGATGAACTTTGGTGATTTTATGTGATTTTAATTAGACATATGCCTAAGGATTTTGGAAAAAGGTCTTTAAATTTCACTTCTCAGATGTTTGGAGTTTTTACTACCAAAAAAAAAAATTAGTTAGCAATGGAAATAATCTTCAAAGGATTTAATTATTTCAGTCTGTGTTTCTACTTCTTTTTCCTTTCTTAATGTGTAATTGAATAGAGAACAGTTAATTAATTCATTCTATAACAGAGAATAAGAAATGATGACGGGGACATTCCATTGAAACACAGAAACCAGATCTCCATCTCAGGGTTTTAATACTTGGACTGTCTGTTGGATAAGAACGGTGTGACAAACCTCAAAAGCTAGCAATAAAATCGTGCATTTATTCCATGTTCAGGCACATCTCTAAACGTGTGCTGTTCTGCAGTCAGGGAAGATTAGTTGAGAGTGACATTTTCTGCCATGACTTTTCTATCATTGATTTTTTCAGCACGATTTCTCTAGTCTTTCTCTATCACATGACCTCCCTATGAAATGATATGACCAAAACCAATAAACTATGACAAACTGAAACTATCTTTAACCATGATCAATGGCTTTTTCCTATTAAGGCAATTTTTAATTAGTTTTCTGTAGTTTGCTTTACACTTTTATATTCCTGTTTTTTCATGCATACTCTCTCAAATCTCAGTGTGATTAAATATCATCTTTCATAGGAGATCTACTAACCATTGTCTATTTGTTCTGCCCTTCTATAGTTTTCGTTCTTGCTCCAGGTATTTATTTACCTAAAATACTTCTCCAACTTCTGAAACATTCCCAAAATACACTGCTTTTATTTGCCCCAGTAGAATTACATTTATTTATATGAAATGAAAGCTACTGTTATGAAAGAGTTCACTTATGTTTCTTGTATTTTATGTAGTTTCATTGTAATCTGAATTAAGGATGGAGGCTATTAATCTTGTTAACCTTGTTTGTTAACAGGACAGCTACCTAATAAAGTTGGGAAAATAGACATGAGGAATTTTAAAATAGTTTTATCTTTGAATTTGAGATCATGGGACGTTCACTTTTGTGTATTCCCACAAACTATCAAGAAACCCCCTGCATATAGTAAGGTCCATTGTAGACTATCTTATACTCACATTTCCAAAGCATAAATCTGTCACATTGATTCTCATTAAATATAAAGGCATGAGAACAAAAAACTACTTGCACAATAGATAATAAAACATGAAATTAGGAGAGAAGAATTGCTTCTACACTACTCTAATTTCTTCTTCAATAGGCAGTGTCTCCTACTGTGCAAATCTTTTTCATACGTAGTCACGTTCAGGTTACTAACTTTGTGACTTCAGTCCCAAGAAACCACTAACGCATCAGGAATTGCACCTCCTCCCCTCTCCTCCCCCGCCCCATTCCCCCGGAGAGCAGCTTAAACCACTGATACACACAATAATTCTGCTAGGGGAAAAAAAAAATAAGATTACCATAAGCTAGAGAATTCCCCATGCTTGTTAAGCAAACTTATGAAAAACATAGAGAACTATTCATTCTTCAAGTTCCAGACCAGCTTTCCTATTAAATTTTTCTCAAAGTCTGCTTATATTAAATGTAACTAAAGAATGTGTCCTCTTTTCTCTATGAAGTTTTCAGATACACCAGAAACAAGCTAGCTCGTTGGAGATAAAACGCAGTGCCATCAGGAAGGCATCCAGCTACACGATAGGAATGGGTCCAGAAAAACTCCAGCTGTTTATGCAAATGCTGATACTCAGTGGCTGGCGCCTTATCAAGGACCAGAAGATCAGTGGCGTATTTGTGTGCTCGTTTAATGTGTAATGGATGTTTACTGCATCAAACGGGAAAAAGCAATGAAAATTCCCAGCAATGCTTAAAGGATTTGCTGAACTGGGACGTGCAATAGTGCCTTATCTACTCTTTTTCAATTAAACTTGCCCAGAGGTCACACCTCTCTATTGCTGTTCTTCTGTTTCTTCAAACTTGAGGTATTCTCTTTTTTCTCAAAGTAACTTCTGAAAAGCAGCCACTTAGGAGCTGCTTGCTGCCAATACACCTCCCATTTTGTTTTGGTTTTTTTTCTTTATTTTGGTCTGGTGTTATTTTGTTGCCTCTGAAGAGAATTAAATTTAAAAAAAAAAAAAAAAAAAAAAAAAAGCCTAAGATGAATTCTCAGTGCAAGCCTGTACTTACATAATTCAATCACTTTCTGAGTTTCCTGTTGCAGAAGCAATACATGTGCTTCAGAATACAAAGAAACAGAACATGTAAGTATTAACTGTAATAGTAGTTCAAAGACCTCAGGTGCATACATCTACCTCTCCAGAAACGCACATGTGGTCCATGTGAAAGCAATATTTNCTTGCTGCCAATACACCTCCCATTTTGTTTTGGTTTTTTTTCTTTATTTTGGTCTGGTGTTATTTTGTTGCCTCTGAAGAGAATTAAATTTAAAAAAAAAAAAAAAAAAAGCCTAAGATGAATTCTCAGTGCAAGCCTGTACTTACATAATTCAATCACTTTCTGAGTTTCCTGTTGCAGAAGCAATACATGTGCTTCAGAATACAAAGAAACAGAACATGTAAGTATTAACTGTAATAGTAGTTCAAAGACCTCAGGTGCATACATCTACCTCTCCAGAAACGCACATGTGGTCCATGTGAAAGCAATATTTCTCTATGTGACATTTTGGGAATAAAGGATTTCTACATTTCTTAGTATTTCATTCTGTATCCTCTCCCATACTTTTCCTTTTTCTTAACAGATTTGGAGATAACTTTCAGTATTAACCAGATATAATATTGCTTGCCTGGGATGAATGAGTGGAATAATAGCACAGTATTTCAAAGTCACCAACTGTTTCATTTAATGGAAGAAAGCTTTGAAAAAAAATAAAATAAATAATTCACTTCAGCAAAAAGACTAAAAGAATGTTTCAAAAATATACATTTTCTTAACAGAAATGTTTTACCCAGTCATAAATTCTACCTATAAAAAGTAATTACAAAAAAAGCCCTCCAATATTTCAATACTCTTTCATATAGTAGGTAATTAAAATCATATTAGAAGCTACTAGACATAATTTATATGTTTTTGAAGAAAAATTATTTGTGTAGTAGATATCAGCATGTTTGTCTACACCTGTTGCATATGGGAACATAAGAAGTTAATTGTTGTGAATTTCTCTCGCACTGGGCATGCTTAAAAAATAAGTAATGAGTGTTGGAAAGGCTAATGTCATCTTAAAATATTTAAATGCATTTTCCAAACATTTATAGCTGGTCATTTGTGTATATATAACTTTTATCTATATATTAAATCCTACTACATAGTAAGCATGCAATCTTATAATCACAGAATATTAATATGGAATGTAGCTGCAAGTATTTTTATGATAGTTATTGTGTGATTACAGTTCTAAAAATAAAAACAATCCAAAGACCCTCAATTCATTAGTCATGTTTTAAATGAAATATATTTCATTGTGGCTTAGGATGCATGTAATAATAATAATATTCACATACTTCTTAAGGTTTAGAAACTATATTTGAGTTAATTTGTTTTATTAGGCTGTGTTACTCTTAAGAAATCTAACATAAAGGAAAATATACTGCATATTATGGCTCCACATTATTGCAAACCCAGTGTTTACTTACATTTTTGGAAAACCAGAACTTTTGCACTGATAAAAATGTGTTCCAGCTTACAGAGAATTTCTGTCTCAGCACAGTTTTTGCTGCAATCTTCCTAGATTTTATAACTTGGCAACATCAGCTTTATCAAGGCTGTCTTTACAGAGCTTTTACTCATCCCATATCAATAGGATTACTGTATTCTTCTACTGACAGCGTTGTTTAAAATACAGAGAAGCATCTTACAGGAGCAGTGAACCTCTGCTACAGGAAAGGAAAAATTCGGACTTGACAATATTGTTAATCAACTGAAGAAGCTAAAGAGAAAGTAAAATTAATTTCTCCGTTAAATACGGAGGATTGTATTAAAACATATTGTTTTTTCTATCTTTGGAAATATATTATTTTTCTGAAATTAATTTCATTGAATACAATGATAGTATTGCTTTTCTCTAAAGGAATGAATCTTTTAAACTTTCTGGACTTTGAATGTGTTATGATATTGAAGGTAACATGAATGTGATTATTTTTAGCTGTTATAGAAAACAAGAAGGAAAAGTTTATTCCCCTGCTTTTTTTCTCCAGTTAATGAAGTCCACAATTTCAAAACATGAAGAGTTTGGAATGTCATAACTTTATAAGAAAATAAAGCTTTACATTATCATACTATATTTGAAACAGAAAGTCCATCTCAAGGGTGGGTAACTCTAATTATAAAGGTCTTCAATAAAAAAAACCAGTTTGGTGCAGAATAGCAATGTGCTCTTGGCTTCACTTTACAGAAAAATCATTGTTGAGGTCTTAGAAAGCCCATAATCTAAACACCACTCCAGGTGAAAAAAAGTAAAAACACAGATCTGTAATTGTCTGGGGAGGGGGGGG
>VWPV01032429.1:0-46618 GCA_013389885.1 Geococcyx californianus | reverse complement strand
CCTGGAAGTGTTCAAGGCCTTGAACAGCCTGGTGTGGGGGGAAGTGCTCATGGCAGGGGGGTTGGAACTGGGTGGGTTTTCAGGTTGCTTTCAACCCAAAGCATTCTATGAATCTGTGAAGACGCAAAATCTTTCAGTGCTATCTTCAACAGTGGTTCTTTGCCATGAAAGAAGACTATTGAGATGAAAATGCTTGTATAATTTTGTAATGGAACAGTATTGTTGGGGCTGTAACTGTGCTGAACCAGAATTGCTTATTTCTCCAGGCCTTTCTGAAGGCTGAACATGTTGTATCTACCTGGTAAACTTGGAAAAAAACTTGGGCCATGAAGTCATAGGTTTAAAGCAAGGCCACTTTCCTCAGCTCTTTTTGGCTACCTGGATACCCACTGCACCTGCAGGTCAATTGTTCCATGTTAAAATGTCTACACTGACCCTCTGATAGGGTGAGCAGAGTAAAGATCCGTTGGTGCTGGAAGGAGGAGCTCCCATCTACGTCCTGCCTTATCTGTGCCACACCTTTTCTTGGGCTTGTTCAAGGCACCAGTCTGGCAGAAGACTGGTGATATTGCTTAAAGAGGACTTTATAAGGATCTGGGCCCTAGCAAAGTAAACAAGACCTCTCCTGACTAGCTTAGCTGCTTGTGAAAATGCAGCCTGACTTTTATTTAGACTACTTACACACCATTGCAGGAAACTTGTAATTCAAGAGCTATTGTTTTGTTTTGTTTTATTTGAAGCTTGGTGAAATTTTGTTTTCACTTTCAGCTTGCTGCTGGCTGATAAACCCAGCTTCTGTGCTGGGAAGCATGCTAGATTGTGAATTTATCTCTGTAACATGTGAAAAAGCTGCTGTGGTTGGGTTTGCACTTATAGTTTGATTTATTTTGCCATTCTTTTTCATAATGGTAAAACTGTCTGAGTTGCTCTTTCTGATGAGTGACATCTGCTGAGTTTGTACCCAGAGAGTTTATGGAGCTCAGGTGAAGGAAAAAACTGCAGTGCCTTTTGATCTGAATGCTTTGAGAAGGGAATTCTACAGCCATCCAAACCTGCATCAGAAGTTACACAGAGAAATTCCCAATGGAGAAATTCAAATGTTGCTGTAGTTCTTCAAATACCAAATTTCTAATACAAAGGGATGCTTCATTCCACAGGGAACTTACTCTCTGAAATTAATGTCCTAAAGAAGGCAGAAGTTCAGCTGTCCCATCCAGTTATTCAAGTTGGCAATATTTTTGGTTTGGTGTTGCTGGTGTGGTAAGAATGGGGCGAAAAGCTCTTAGACTTGCCCATTTCTTTTTTTAAATCCTGAAGTTTTAATGATGTCATGTAATGGTTTTGAAATTAAGTTATATTTATAGAGCATAATTATTTAATTGGATAAGTGGGGTTGGAATGCACCCGGACAGTTTTATTTGGATCATGAAATGGTTTTGTGTATGGTTTTTTTGTATTTTTAGGAGCTTGAAAGCCTTCAGTGTTTGTCCTGCAATTTTGATGGAACGTGTTGTAGTAAGCATTTTCTGCAGTGGGTTGTCATCCTCCCTGTCAGGCGTGCAAAGCTGCTTTTCCAGCTCCCTAACTAAGTAACGTCCTTCCTGGTAAAGGAGACAGACCAGAGCAAATATTTTCTGCACTGTGAATTTCCATTTACTAAAAAATGGAGAAGTGTCATTTTTAGTTTTGTAGATATCCTCTTAACACGTGAGCAAAAGTCATCTTTGTGCTGCTACCATGGCTAAAAGCTGTGAGTACAAGTTGGGAAGAGGGAACGACTCAGAAAGAGGAAGACTCGAGAATATGGGGGCAAAGTCATCCTCTTCCTGTCATCCTGTTCTTTTAGCAGTAGGAAGAGGATGGAAGAGAAATCTTGACCCGTTCTGGCATTGAGAGGTGCTTCAAAATTACTTTCTTGTCACATAAAGGAAACCTCAGGTGGTGAATGGAGTCATTAGACATTTTCTCTAGGACTCTGTCTGTACCTTCTTCTGCCCACTGACCTTAGTCCTGAGGATGAGTGGAAAAGCTGGCAACTTTTTCAAACTCCTTATTTAAACAAGCACGGGGAAATATCCTCCTCCCCAGCACTTGCAAAGTGTGGGTGGTTTTCTTATTCCTCTCAAGAATGGCTCTTTTACTGTGAAGCCTTGCTGGGACTTCTATCTGTACTCTTGTTAAAGAACCTGAGAAGTGACCTCGCCTTTCTTCCCTGCCATTGTCTTTGCTTTCGTGTTGATTTTATTGCTCTTCTTGTCCTGTGCAGCATGGATCTTCCCTTGCAACTCTCCCCTTGGTTCCTGTGTTTGCCACTTTATATCTCTTTGAAGGACCAGGAACCTTAGTAATAACATCAAAACTAATTAAAAGAGCTGATTTATATGTCTTACTGTCACTGGACTACTTTGATGCTCTTTTTTTGTGATACATCTTTCAATTTATAAAAGGAATTCTATTACATATATGTATGAATACATACTGTATGAGAGGAAAGGGGTTTCTTCAAGGGAAGCATCTTTCTAATTATAGCTCAAAACTAAGTATTTGAGAGTTTTGGCTAGTACACACCATCACCTATTTTGGTCTTTATTTGCTGTTTGTTTTGTTACAGGCATGCTGTAAATTACAAGGTGTCTGCATGTGAGAACTTGGCTTTGTTGAGAGGCATAGGGGTTGGGTCCCTTTGCTGAGACTTCCCAGTGCAAAGAAGTACATGATAAATTCTCTTGTTGTAGATCCTGTCCTCAAAAAGAAATTACCAAACCATGAATGCTTGAGATTGGAATTGGAAATAAGAGATTGCAGAGGAGTGAAAATTGTTCACAGTTTTGTTTCATGATGAATTATTGAGGATTATGGGCAGTTGTTCTTTGAAGTATTTTAACTTTGTGCTGAGTAGCTCAAGGATAACGTTCACTTGGTTAGTTACAAACATTTCAGGAGCAAGAGAAAAGAGAGCTTTTTAAGAGTGGTGACTCCCCTTTGTTATTTTCAGGTCAAGGAAGAAGCCACATCACAGAATCTATAGCTGAAAAAGCTGTGAATCTGGGCTTTTTCAGTCACTTTAAGTATGACCTTCTTACAGTAGAGGTGTGTGGGTTTTTTATTTGAATGAGCTGAGCAAGCAGAGTAATTGCATCTTAGCAGAGCTTATTGGCTGGATATCTTTTGTGAAAATCTGCTTTCTGGTTATTGCATCAGTGAAGAAGGATGTAAGTCTTGAACTGTTATTATGAGTATATGTGTCCTTTCTGGGTTTGGCAAGCCTTCTTTCCCTGCATTTCTAGTTGGGAATCCAAACTTCATTCTGCCTGGACACCTGAACACTCTTGTGCCTGCCATCTGGTGGCCAGATACCACTGCTAACTGGGCTGATAGCGAGGTCGCAGCAGAGGCTCTGACTTAGGGATACTCGAGAAAAAAGCAGGTCCTTTTCTCGCTGAGCTGCCTCGGATGGAGATCAGTTTTCACATTGTTTCCCTTGAGAAGAAATAAATTTCATAAGTTCTGTTATAAAATCTTCTTCTTTCTTCTTAAAAATCTTAAAATATCATCTGTCTTCTCTTTCCTAGGATATGATGGAGCTCCTAGAGGAAGATCTCACCTGTCCCATTTGCTGTAGCCTGTTTGATGATCCTCGTGTCCTGCCCTGTTCACACAATTTCTGCAGAAAGTGTCTGGAAGGAATTCTTGAAGGGAACGTGAGGAATGTGCTTTGGAGGCCATCCCCTTTCAAATGCCCCACATGCAGGAAGGAAACTCCTGTTACTGGAGTCAACAGCTTGCAAGTCAACTACTCCCTGAAAGGTATTGTGGAGAAGTATAACAAAATCAAAGTAGCTCCGAAAATGCCTGTGTGCAAAGTGCACAGTGGGCAACCCCTTAACATTTTTTGCCGGACAGACATGCAGCTCATCTGTGGGGTTTGTGCTACCCGTGGTGACCACACAAAGCATGTTTTCTGTTCTATCGAAGAAGCTTATTCCCAGGAGAAGCGGGCTTTTGAAACCCTGTTTCAGGGCTTTGAAACTTGGCGTTGTGGAGATGCCCTCTCGCGGCTGGATACCTTAGAAACCAGTAAGAGGAAGGCTCTGCAGATGCTGACCAAAGATTCGGACAAAGTGAAGGAGTTCTTTGAGAAGCTGCAGCACACACTGGAGCAGAAACGAAATGAGATCCTCTCTGACTTTGAGACCATGAAGCTTGCAGTGATGCAGGCCTACGATCCAGAAATCAATAAACTGAACACAATTCTGCAAGAGCAACGGATGGCTTTTAACATTGCAGAGGCTTTCAAAGATGTGTCTGAACCCATTATATTTCTGCAACAGATGCAAGAGTTCAGGGAAAAAATCAAGGTGCTCAAAGAAACCCCTTTACCTTGTTCCACTGTGGACATTAGCCCTACAATGAAGAGCTTTGATACCAGCCAGTGGAATGGAATAAAACTAGTTGATGTGGACAAACTTTCCCTGCCTCAGGAAAACAACACTCTGAAATTCAAGATTCCCTCAGTCTTTTCACGCAGATTTATAGTGACCTCTCTCATTTGCTTGCTTATTCTTGCTGTCACCAGAATGTCCTTTGTGGAGTCAGTTGTTGACAATCTCCAGTGCTGGAAATCTCAGTTCTTTACAATTGGCTTGTCCTATTTGGCGGATACAGTGGAGATAGCAGATCATGCAGTTTTCTACTGGGAACAGATGACAGATGGAGCCTCACTTCTAAGAGAGAAGTGTAAAAACTATACATTGGTTGTACTGGATAATGTTGCACAGTTTGTGTGCAAATACAGACTGTTGTGAAGGCCCTATTGAAATGTAAGAACTAGGAGAGAGCTGGTGAAGAAAACACAGGACATTGCAAAATTAATTTTTCTTTCAAGACTTCCAGTGAAAACATTTGAAGATTTGTAATGTTTCCAAAATAAACTGGAAGATAAAATGGAGCTTTGAAAAATATGGTGTTTCTAGATTCTTCTTTCAGTGATGATTATGGGAATATTATTCACTGTCAATCATTTTTCCTACCAGAATATAAGGTCAAAATGTGTATTTAGTTTAATGTTGATATAATTGTTGAATAAGATAAAGTGTCACTTCCTAAAAGATCACTGTTAAAGCTTTTTCCTAACTGGGAAGGGGCTTGTAAACAGGAAGAACAGTGGGGACTGAAAAGAGCACTGCACCTAGAGGCCTGTTGAAGACTGCAAAATACAGAGTGCATCATTTGCCTTCTGGAACCACTTTCTATTTGAGGATGTTCCTTCTCACTTGGAATATATAAATGTATTTTTTGTATAACCAAATGTTTGTAATTACCCTGTGCGTTCAGATTACTGTAGATGCTGGTTACTGTTTACATGTTCTATACAGAATTATATCATCAGGGCAAGTATAAATTCTAGGGGTAAGGAGGAATAAACTGAAGTTGGTAAGAGAAGAAGAAGCTGCAAGATGGTGCATACATTGCAGGTAGTACCTACTTGGCAGTTTACTTGTCCAGCATCAAATTGTTGGGAGTATCTGAGCTGTCTTGTTAGATCCATGTTTTTCTGAAGCCACACATTCTTAAAAAGGGGCCTTAATGTAAATAGTTCAATGTGGAGAAAGATGTGCATAGGCCAGCCCATGGCAAGGCAGCTTGTGCTCTGGCCCTACAAAGGTGGCAGGTAGAGCAGTTTCTCTCTGCTCCCTCTCTTTCTCTCCTGATATTAATTCCAAAAGCTGGGAGAAGTGATGGGATAATTCCTTGGAACAGAGTGTATAATGTGACAGGAGTATGGATGTTGGTGTTTGGAAGTGCTTTGGCACTGGGACATACATAGGTTCTTCTGCTGTTTCTTCATTTTCACATATCTTGTTTCAGGAATTAGTTGGATTTTCTGAGTGTATTAACCTGGCCATGGGATAACAGTGATTTAAAGTGAACTGTAATCTCAAGTTCTCTGAAGTGCCCTTCTTTAAGAACATATATTGCTTTAAATAATATATTGCTTCAGGCACATCTAACGTGCTTTTTGCAGTGGTCCTCTGAACAGCGATGTGTACAGTGAAAACATTTGATTGACGTTTATGGGAGACAAACATAATGCGTGCCATACTTTAGGGATATTTGTTGGCCTCTCTAAAGGCTTAATAAGTTGCGGCGGTCAATTCACTGTCTTCCAGTAGTCCTTGCAAGCTCTTCATTTAAAAAATTAAACATTAAATTCCAAGAATCAAAGTTTCCAAGCAACCAAGCCCTGCAAACAAAACTATTGTACATGGTATTTACATCTTTGTTGCCTGGAAATCCTGTTGCTGCTCCACACCTCACTCCAAACACTTGCTAAAAGCACTGGATGGCTCTTGCAGCTGTAGATGCCTTACAGTCTAGGAAAGATCCAAGTCACAAACACATAGGTCTTGAGTGGCTGAGATAGCAATGAGTAGCCGAGAGGTGGTCGTTCTCAATGTTGGAGGCGTGAGGTTTGTAACCCGGGCTTCTACCTTGCAGCAGTTTCCTGAGTCCAAGCTAGCGCGGATGTTGAATGATGATGAGCAGGAATTTAAACTGGTGAATGGAGAGTTTTTTGTGGACAGAGATGGAACTTTATTTAGTTACATCATGGACTTCTTGAGGACTCTCCAGGTCTCCTTACCTACTGATTTCTCAGACTATCAGAGACTGCAAAGAGAAGCAGAATTCTATGGGCTTTACCCTCTGGCTGACCTCCTGAGCCAGGACCACTTGCTGAAGCCAAGGCTGGAGTTCTTGGAAGTGCGTTTTTCTCTCCAACAGACACGGGCCTTTTTCCGGATCTTTGGTTCCTGCAGTACCACTGTTGAGACACTGGCTGAACAGATCACTGTGTTTACAGGGCAGCAGTCAGGACAGAGCTGGAACAGCCCGTTTCCTTCTCAGAAGCCACTCGTTCCACTTCCTTTGGAAAGGCCTTCTCATCACGACATGTTTTTTTGGTGCGGTACTGACTACTTTGCTGGTGACCAGTTTGTGGCCAGGTATTCTCCCTAGTGTGAATTATCATTATGGAAATGTCTGTGTGATTTCTAGTTGATGAAGGACACAATATGTGATAGCAAAGCTCCTTGTAAAGAAACTGGTGGACAGCTGTCTGAAAGAAAAGAGATTTGTTTCCAGCTTTCTGCTAGTTTAATGTTATCCTTTTTCTAGTTGTGAAATACCCAGTTTGCTTTCTGTTACACAAATTTGCCTGTTTTTCAACTTCCTAAAATACCATTCTCAATGTTTGGTTTTTAGTTCCATTGGGTCTTTCTCTGTCCTTTCCTCCTTGCTTGCACTGCTAGGTGTTAGAATTTCATGACATCAGTGACCTTCTAGAAAGCTGGAAAAACGGAGAGGGAAATGAAACAAAGGAAGCAAAATAAATAAGGAACGAGGTCATGCAGAAATCTAAAATCTCTGCTAGCTCATGGGAAAGAGGGAGAAGAAAATGGCTAAACAGAATTGGCTAAACACCAGTGGAACCAAGACTGTAGTTCAGGGACAGGAAAGCCTTTGTAGAGCCTTTTACTGGGGGGAGGAAGAAGGGGTGGATTATTCACTATGTGCTACAGAGTGGCTTTTCTTTGAATTCAGAGCCACGTTCTGTTTTTATTAAGATTACTGTATATCAGTGATATTTGTGATAGCAGTATTGTATTCTAATGACAACTCACATTTTTTAAACAAGCTCTTGCTGGATGTCTCTCTTGTATGGAGACACATTCTTACTGCATAAGAAAATGCAACCTAATTTGTTCTCTGTGGTTGGTAGAACATCTGGAATTTTATGGAAATTTCATTGAAGTATTTCCAAAAGGATTAATTCTCTCTGAATCTCTGAATCAGTGCGGCAGTCCTTTGAAGAAAAAGTTTATCTTTCTTCTAGCTTTATTTAGCTGAGCAAGTAGAAGAAAAACTACTTTGCATTTGCAAAGCAGCATACATTTATATGCTAAACCTTCGTTTTATAATGTATCACTGATTCTAATGGACTGACAATTGCTTGAGTAGATTATGGCAACTTAAATAATGGGAAAAATATTCCTGATTCTCGCCTTTATTTTTTCAGACTTGGTAAAAATTTTCCTTTGCAAATCAATAGTAAAGCCTGTCTTGAGTAATGACACAAGTTGGATTTGATTGTGTTGCCCGCAGAATTTCTGTTGACTTGATCTTTCTGATGACATGGACTCTGGCGTTTTTTTGTGCTTTCCATGACCGTTTGGTGTATTTCCTGCGGCCTGTGGAACAGTGTCACCCCTGTCAGCTTCTGTATTTTGTAGTAGTGTTTTTACCTGACTTCTATTCCTCAAAATGTCTAGATGGACTCTTAAACTGTACTTTATATCGAGTAAAATCATTTGAAGCAATGTGAAAATGATTTTCATACTTGTTACCACAAAACTTGTTGTACCAGGTAACTTTGCAATAAATGTCACTGTTTGTAAGAGAGTTCCTGTGTAGTGACAAGTGTTGCTGTTGGGGTGAATGTGGCTTCTCTGTCCTTTCCATTATCTCCTCTTAACCTGGAAAACTGTCACAGCACTATATAGAGCGTGCATTCTCCTTTCCTCCTTGGAATGAAATGAGATGGAGGTTATCACAGCTCTTTCTGAAGCAAGTAAGTGTTGGGTGGGGGCGGGGCATGGAAGAGAAGTGCTTCCACTCTAACATGGAAGCTGAGAATCGCTGTTCTTATAATAAGAGAAAGAGTTAAATTGTCCTTGAAGGAGGAAAAAAATATCCAGAACCTTGGTTGCTATAAACCTGTGCAATTGTGCTGACTTGCACCATCTGAGGACCTGACTTGTTTAAAAAAAAATCGATTGTATCCTTCCAGAAGGAATTAAAATTGCGTTCTGTTTATTTTCTGGTTTTAGGTATGTTTCCATAAAGCCTGATAACAGAAAGCTGATTAACGGCACTAATGTGCTGGGCCTGCTGCTTGACACATTACTCAGAGATGGATTTCACCTCATAAGCACGAGGACAGTCTCCAGTGAAGAAAAAGCAGAGTGCTACAGTTTTGAAAGGATTAAGAGGCCCGCAGGCCTTACCATCATCACACACCAAACCCCAGGCAGCTCCGAGACAGCAGGGGCAAAGAGAGGCCAAGTGCAGAAAGGGAAATAAAGCCTTTTCCTTTCGTCTTTTGAAGGTGGAAGAGGGGTGTGTCAGCACCAGTGGCCTCTTTTGTTTGAAACTGTGACTATTGAGGGAAGTTACAAACAAACTAGTATTTGGTTTTGATTTTGAAGTATTTAGAAAAAAAAAATTCCTTTTCTGCCTTTTACTGCTCCAGCCTCTTCAACTCCAACTATGAGAGACACAGCTTCAATATGCAGTTTGTGGACCAGATTCCAGCATTTTCAAGGTTGTTTTTGTTTTTCTGTGGGACTAAATTTTATATCAGAACTTGCAAAAAATCAGCCATTGCCTCTAGAAAAAGTGTATATTCTGTGCTGATCTGTAAGTAAATTTGAAATACTTGATCATAGAGAATAGTCTAACTTTGAAGGGACATTAAAGATCATCCAGTTCCAACCCCTCCTGCCGTGGGCAGGGACATCTCCCACCAGACCAGGCTCCTCAACCTGGCCTTGAACTCTTCCAGGGAGGGGGGCATCCACAGCTTCCCTGCGCAACCTGTGCCACTGTGTCACTGCCTTCAGCATGAAGAATTTCTTCCTAATGTCTAATCTAAATCTTCTCCCCTTCCAATTTAAAGCCATTCCCCCTTGTCCTGTCACTATCTGCCCCTGTAAAAAGTCCCTCCCCAGCTTTCCTGTAGCCCCTTCACATGCTGGAAGGCCACTATAAGAAGCCCAACTCTCTCAGCCTGTCCTCATAGCAGAGGTGCTCCGGCTCTTTGAGCATCTTCGTGACCTCCTCTGGACCCGTTCCAGCAGTTCCATATCCTTCTTGTGTTGGGGATTCCAGAACTGGACATAATACTCCAGGTGGGGTCTCACGAGAGTGGAGTAGAGGGGGAACAGAAAGTCTTTCAAGGTCTTTCCCAGCCTGGGCTGTTTTATGATTCTGTGGAGCCCTCCTGTGTCAGAAGGCATATATGTACTGATGGACTTGAAGGCCAGACTGCGGATGGCAGTGTTTGTGTGACAGCAGACGAGCTGTGTGGGATGGCTGTCCCAACAGGTTGCTGTGCTACTACAGTAACAGGGTCTGACCAACAAGCTTCATACAAACAGGTGACCCGTGGGTGATTCCTATTGCATTGCTGCGTGCACTGTTTAATCTGTATCTTCTCACATTGCCACTATCACTAGAATATTCTTCATACAAGGAGTATGAGAAAATGCATCACAATAACGTTATCAGTAGAACTGGGCTCTGCTGCCTTAATTGTAGCTTCTCTAGCGTAATAGGAGCTGAAAACAAAGAGCAACTCCCTGGCTGACCAATTGGCAGGAGCATGAATGCTGTGAAAGGGAGAAAGAGCTATGCAGGAATGCTACACCTTAAACAGCCCCCTTAGTTTAAAGGTAAGAGAAATCCAGCAGCTTCCTTTTTCTGGAGTCTTGGCCACACTCCAGGAGGCAGGGCAACAAGCAGCTGAAGCCAGAAATTCTGTCTTTTTAGAATGATGTCAGTTGTTTATTTAAGGATTATTAATTTAATTAATTAAGGATTTATTTAAGCCGGACCCTCTTGGGGTTATCTTTGGAGACACCACCTATGAGTGGACGCACTGCGTAGAACCTCCCAATTGGCGGGACAGGCTCTCCAAATCTTCGATGCAAAACGGGACTCCCCAGTGACTGTGGATCTGGATGATGACAATAGGGCAATGGGTGATGTGTCTTTATTAATTACTATACTTATTCTTTTATAGTAATGATTAGACACATTGCTTTTAAAGCTGTTATAATTTTGTTGTTAATTACTATTAATAATTTTTCTCCTTTCTTGTTTGAATAAAACTTGATTTCACAGAGTATTCAAGAGTTTGGGCTTTTATGCTGAGTGCACTCTGTGGTAAAACATCTACAAAGAAAATGTTCCTGTTTTTTAAGTTCATTTTGAGGTAAAAATACTGCCTTTCCAAAATGTTCCTGTGCCTCAAGTTGGGATAAAACTGAAACCAATGAGAGATATTGAGTGAGTCAGTGACTCTGAATACTGTTCATGAAGAGACTTCCAACAATAGGAAGAAACACAAGATGAAAGTGACAACTTGTTACAGGGAAAGGAAAAAATAAAAGGAGGCAGGATTTAAACAGTGGAAATGAAGTAAGGCGAGTTTCCGAACCCCTTCTACTAAGAAAACCAGGCTATTTCAACTACTTGCAGAAATTAGTTTTGTTTTCAGTGCTGTAGCAGCCACTCTGAAAACTGAACTTTGGAATTCATTTTTTTAAATAAAGTGAAAGAAAATAAGCAATATTTCCATTTTTAAAAAGCCCTAGAGCTCATAGAATCATTTGGTTGGAAAAGACTTTTGAAATCATTGAGTCCAACACTACCTGTCCACTACTAAACCACATCCCTGAGTGCTTCATCTACCTGTCTTTAGAACACCTCCAGGGATGGTGACTCCACCTCCTCCCTGGGCAGCCTGTTCCAATCCCTGACCACCCTTTCAGTGAAGAAATTCTTCCTAATGTCCAGTCTAAACCTCCTCTGGTGCAATTTGCAGCCATTTCCTCTTGTCCTGTTGCTTTGTGCGAAGAGACCAGCACCCACCCCGTCACAAGCTCCTTTCAGGGAGTTGTAGACAGTGATGAGGTCTCTCCCTTCTCTAAGCTAAACAACCCCAGTTCCCACAGCCGCTCCTTGTAGGGCTTATTCTCCAGCGCCCCCACCAGCCTCATTGCCCTTCTCTGCAAACGCTCCAGCCCCTCAATGTCCTTCCTGTAGTGAGGGGCCCATCTGAGTGGTGTCAGAGCTACAGGTGTAGCTTCAAGCTACAACTAAATGGCAGCAATCATGGAGGAAGGGGTGAAAATACATTCATTTGCAGATAGATATAAACATAGCATCAATTTAACCAGGAGGCTCTTCAGCAACATTATTTATGGTACTGCAAACTGTTGCCAAACCAGAATGGCTATTTTTCTGTGCCCTCTTCAGCGTGGTGTGCAGCATATGCTACAAGTGCTGAGGCAGTTATTTAGAAGTAGTGGCAAATAATTTCACTGTGCCTTCCCTTCCGAGGTCCCTGCAGCAGAGCAGCTTGTGTGGTGTGGCAGCAGAAGCAGCAGAGCAGTTCACGCTGGTGTGTTGCCGCCAGAAGATAATGGCTGTGCCAGTAAAGTGAACCTGGCTGATGGAAGCCCAGATTAGTTATGAGTCTGAGTGATTTTAGAAGCCTTCTGGTCAAAAATCAGGCTGTGTGTTAAACTTGAGTACTTTCACCCAGGCAGTCACCTCCAGTATCTCACAACACAATCCCTGCAGGACTGGAAAGACATTGTAGGTGACATGGTCATGCTTTTACGTATGACAGAATCAGGAGCTCTGATAGCTCACATCTAGCTCTACTTTAGATTGGATAGGAATGGGATTTTGAAACACTGAGGACATCTTTTCCCAATGAAGTTGGAATTTGTGAGCCCTGACATGATCCACATCTTCAAGTCACTGCCAGCTTTCTCAGCAGAATCCCTTTTTCTTGGGAAGGTGCAGAATCTGCTGATTTCAGTAAACTTACTGCTGTGTTTGCTTTTCTATTCTTCCTTGGATTCAGCAAAAACTGCCTGAGATGCTGCAAAGTGGTTGCTGTAGTGCTGGAGGACAGCCCTCTAGCTCACTTGGGGTGAGCGGTGAGCACTCTTCTGCTTTTTAACACACAAGCAGATGGGCAGAACATTAAGGTCACTAGAGATGAAAGAAACTAAAGAGTAAGGTAACACTGTCATTCAGTCCTACATGGACTTGCTGAATTTGAAAAAGGCAGATGATTCAAAAACACCACCTAATTTGTCTTATATTTTCTTTCTTACTTTAATCACATTTCCCTCCTGTATTGTTGGATTTCATCCTATATTTCTGTATTCAAGACTGTCAATGGCTTTACCAACACAGGCTTGTGGTGCCTGTTGGATATCTCAACAGGTTAGAGACACCACGCTTTTTCCATCCCCCTGTTCCTGCACCATGTTGTTTTCCTTTCTTAGTGATTGACCACATTTTTGTGGTTTTAAGTTATATTTTGTCTGCTTCTTCACACATTGGGAAATTCTCTTAGGTCCTCCTTATCTCTTCTGGGGACATGTCACTCATTTACCACCCAGCCGGTTCAGTAATGTGGTGATCGCAGGAAGGAAAGTCTTATGTGAAACACCTTCCTGTTCCTTGGGTATCAATTTCAATATGACAATTCATGAAGGGTGTTGTCCTTTTAGGAAATGCAGTCACTGCATTCTTGCAGGTTCTGCAATCAGTGCTAATAAGATTGTATAATTGATTAAGAATGGATGTTTAAATAAAGCTGTTACAATTGATGATGTAGACTAAACGAGACTGATGTCTCAGTGCTGGTCATAGAGTACTCTGAAGTTTCCCCCTTACTAAATAACTCCAAACCATTTTTCCTTTCCCTGCATAAATGGATCTCATGGCAACAGTAGAAGACTCAACATGCAGTCTTTGAGGAATTAATAGCCATAGGGCAAAAGGATGATGCTGGAGTAATGACATCCTGCCCCCACAGACTTGCAACAGGGGTAGTAACTTCTGTTCTGACTTGGGAGAAACTTTTCTCCGCACTGGGTTGTTTTTACCTATTTTGGTTGGTTTCCATTTTTCCATTGTTCAAAAGTAACTCCTTTAATCTGAGCTGAGCAAGGCTGATGTGCTTTTGTCTGTCTCTGGAGGGGGTAAGTCTCAGGTACACGCAACACACAGTCTGGGCCAGACTCCATTTGGATCCACAGCTGACTCCAGCACCAGAAAGCCACCAAGGCAGATCAGAAGTCTTGTTCGAGATCACAACAAAGTGTTCATAACTTTCAATAATATTTTTTTAAATATTTGATCCCATATTGCGGGAAAGTGTTATTGAATATTCATTGGGAAACAAGCTGGGAGCTATCCAAGAAGGGTGGGAGAATTATTGCCTCTTACTCCTTCCCTCCAATTTGTGCAGAACCATTGCCAGGCTTTAACTTTACAGGGTTTATTTTTATTGATTTTCAACAATAAACAGTGGGAGCATCTACAATAAAAGATTTACAGTGCGTCATGAGGAAATACAGCTCCCTACCAAATATTATATTGATCTATTCCCAGATGCTACTGAAATGGCGTATAAAAGCCCAAACCACATCCAGTGATGGAGGACTTCCTTTCTCTAGCAACAGATGCGTATGACTGTTATGTCTTCAGAAAACAATAAAAGGGAAGGAAGTGACTCTGCTTCTTTGACCATATCTTCAACAGCCCAATTAAATCTGTCAACTCAATGTAATCCACATAAATAAAGAATTTGGAAACCAGGGGAACTGCTAGTGTGTCTGAAAATTCCCATGCTTTGAAGCTGCCTCTCCTGCTTCAGTCAAGCCATAATTACTCACAGAAGGCCTTGTGACTTGTAAATGGAGGGACCAACAATGATTCAAATAGCCTGGAAGCTGCTAGAGATCTGCCTGGAGCCCTGGATGTTCTCAAATGGGTGGGTGGGATGCAAATCACTACTCGTCGTGTAAATACAAAGAAATCTGAAATCTATTAAAAAAAAAAAAGGAATTCACTTTTCTAGACCATCGTGTAGTTTCTGCTGAAATAACCCTCTGAAGCGCGATGTGATCTGTCAATTTTTCTAAAAAATCCTTCCTCCAGTTCTACTCTGTTTCCAGTTCAACGCTACGGTTCAATAATTGGTGGGTTCTTTCTGGTCAGAAGGATGATGAGTGTGGCCCAAAAAGTTTGAAACAGTAATGTGTAAAGTCTGCTGTAGAGAATAAATTTAAGGCTTTGCTTTCCAAGCAAGTTTCTGCTACACCAGACAGCTAAGTGCTTGCTGAAACTGTGATGACTTACACATTGCAACATTGTTCCATCCTGAGTCTCCATTGGGAGAAAAAAACCTCAAGCCAATAGATTGGAAACATCAAGCCTGGGGTGTTACTAGCACTTTGGAATCAGGAACTCAACTTTCTTTGAATTTCAAAGGCTGTTGGCAGCTTTCATTGGGGCCTTCTGAAAAGACCGGTCTTTGTTTTTTGTTTTTTGTTTCACAATGATATCTAAACTGAGTAATAAAATAATTGCTGACAAACCATTTTATTTATAATACTGTATTCAGCAATAAACAAAACACATGCTGATCCTTCTATCCTTTAATCTTTGTGTCTCTTTACTACTTTTTCATCTCGCTTCTCAGCCTGGTCCCCAGTGAAGGAAAAGGCTATGTGATAAGGGCAGGCAGAGAGCCACAGAAACTCCCTTCTTTCCTATGACAGAGTTAAGGAATAAGATTAATTTGGAAAAAGTCATTGCTTTCGTGGAACCAGAGAGACACAATTTGTTGTACTGAAGGAAGGAGTCAACAGAGCTGTCATAAATTTCAACACCCCCAGACAAGGAACAGCAGAAGATGCTCAGGTGCATCAAGAAAGGCATCACCAGCAGAGATGAAGAATTCATTATCCCACTTTACTCAGGGCTTGTCAGTCTGCAGCTGGAGTACTGTGTCCAATTTTTGTCCCCACTACACAAAGAAGATGCAGACAGGCTGGCAACTGTCCAAAGAAAGGTCAAAAATATAATCAGAGGACTAGGAAACCTACCATATGAAGTATGGCTGAGAGAACTGGGTTTGTTTAGCTTTGAGAGGAGAAGGCTTATGGGAGACCTTATTACCATCTACCAGTACATAAAGGGTGTCTACCAAGAGGATGGAGACTCCCTTTTCACATGGAGTCACATGGAAAAGGCAAGGGGCAATGGATAGAAGTTGCTCCTGGGGAGATTCCAATTGGATTCCAGAAGAAAATTTTTCACTATGAGAACAGTTAAACATTGGAATAATCTTCCCAGGGTAGTGGATTCCTCTATGGTGGACAAGTTTAAGGCTCAGCTTGACAGGGTACAGGGCCACCTCATTTATACTATATATCACCTAAAAATTTTGGACCAGATGATCCTTGAGATCCCTTCCAGCCTGGCATTCTATGATTCTATAAGATCTTATAGGAGTGAATGAATGGATGGGTGAGACCTGCTAAGTAAACGTGAAAAAGGCACAGAATGACTTAGATGGGAGATGTATTTGTTCATGAGACTGTAGGACATTTTATTTTTCCCCAATACGCTAGGCAATTCACATACCAGAAGAACAATATTTCTGTCTCGAAGGTCATTTCTCCCTCTGCGACATGAAACGAAACATTTTGAGATCCAGACATAAGAAGGGTTAACCATGTTGATACCTCATGACTGGAAAAAGAACCTAAGCTTTTGGTGGCCGAACAGGCAAACTGAAGACCAGAATACCAGCATTGCTTTCGCAGCACTCAGATTGTAAGTCTCCTGGGTAACTACTGGATACATCCTGCTGGGGACCTCTGTTTAGATTCCAGTTGAAGTACCATGAGACGTAACCCTGTTAGCAAGTTCTGTAGATCCCCAGAACAGGTTAATGCCTTAATGATTAATATGGCCATGTCAAGAGTTTAAATGAAAATTGTATCTGCATGGCCCCCGATGTAACAGCTTTAGTTATGGTAATGATGTTTCCTGCTGTATCACAGTATCACAGTATCATAAGGTTGGAAAAGACCTTTGAGATCATCGAGTCCAACCTATGACCCAACACCTACACCCACTCCTACTTGTCAATTACACCATGTCACTAAGTGCACACCATGTCTGTTCTTCAAAAAGAGTTTTCATTGACAATTGAAGTGTGATACTGCAATCTAGATTTCACTGGTGTTCATACGCAGTCCTCAAAATCTCTATGGATGCATATGGAAAAGGATGGACAAAAAAAATCATCTTTTTGCTAGGTTTGTCTTTCATTTCAGAGATTCTCTGCAGAACCTTGGCTGGAAAATACTCTAATTGGAACAGGGACACTGGTGTGTCCATTGGCTGCATCTTTCCCTATAAAGTTGTGCTGTGGCAGTCTGTTGTGCTTTGGTACTGAAAGCCCGACATGTGCCCTCACTGAAATTCTGAGGTAGCTTTGAGGCTTGAACAGAAAAGCTGAACATCCATGAGATTTTACAAGGCTAATGGAATACCAGTCTGCTATTGTTCTGATAATCTATATTCTGTGGAAGGTTCTATACTAATGGCTTCTCTACTTGCAGCACCAAGATACAACCATGAGTGGAGGAGTGAATGACGGATCTGAGGAGTTCACTTCTGAAACAAATGGTGACAAGCATGCAGATCTTCTCCTGGAGGCAATGACTCCTGCTACAAAGAGCACACAGCTCCATCAGGCTGGGTGGATAACAATGTGAAAATAACTGTTTTGATAACTCAGAGCAGGGCATTTTAACATGGCAATGAAAAACTCCAAAATGCTGCTCTGTGTCAAACCTGCATGATGCAGGCATTCACATCTCTTGAGAACTGGGACAGCCAAAGTGAACACTGCTGAAACCGAGTCACTACCACCTTTCCCTCTCCCTTTTTAAAGATAGAGTAGGCTCTTTTCCATAGGAAAAGAAGTGATGTTATTAATGATCTAACATGCTTTCATTAAAATGCTCTGGGACAGGATAGAGGCAATGAGTGACTGAAATAGAACATGCCTGTTGTTTCTGTGTTGGCTGGTAGGCACTAGCATGTTATACAACCCCTTCAGTGGCTGAGAGGAAAAGGTAGAATTTTAAAACAACCCAAATGTTCCATATCAAATGTTGATGGAAGGAGCAGGTGAACACACACATGAAAAACTTGTTTTTTTCCTGTAACTCTTGTGCTGCTTTGCTGGAGGGCACGTAGGTCTGTACAGCTGGAAAGCCTGCACTCTGTGATGCCTGTGCTTATAAGCTTGTGCTTACTTTCTCCAGAACCTAAGAAAGGTGGGCACAACCTCATCTATAAAGATTACAAAGAATTAAATAGCTGCTGGTACTTCAGAAAACCCATAAAGAAGTCTTTATAAAGATATGTGTTCCTGGGAATGTTGTTATTGTTATAAATAGTCTCTACTGCACCATAGCTAAATTCCTTCCTAGATATCTGTGACAATTCTTACTATTATAAATAAGTATTTGCAAATATTAATCATACTCTATTTAACTTATACAGCTTTGTAGTCTGGGACCCTAATTTTTGGAAAGTAGCTCTTTCTGCAGCAGAGAGAAATTTTCTTTTTGGTCTAAGTGTCAAGCTTTGCTGTTATTTGAGACAACTTTCCTTTCCAGAGAAGGCTGTCCTGAGACAACATTATACCCTGATGGCTTTTTAGCAATGTTTTAGAGGGCGGGTGTTGGGAAGATGGGACCAGACTCTTCAATGATGCCCAGCAAAAGGACAAGGGGCAACAGGTACAAACCGGAGCACAAGAATTTTCACCTGAACATGAGGAAAAACCTCTTTACTGAGAGGGTGATGGAGCACTGGAATAGGTTGCCCAGTGAGGCTGTGGAGTCTCCTTCTCCGGAGATACTCAAAACCTGCCTGGATGTGTCCCTGGGCCCCCTGCCCCAGGCGAACCTGCTTTAGCAGGGGAGTTGGACTGGATATGCTCCAGAAGGCTCTTCCAGCCCCTACTATTCTGCGATTCTGTGATTTGGTATTTGGTAAAATTGCCCTGAAAACTGAATGTTAGAAAGCTTTATACTCAGTGGATGCGGTTAATGAGTTAGGAGTTGCCTCGTGATGAGAAACAGAATGAAATGTGGATGTGGACTGTACATGACATAGCAACACAGGCTTTCTTTGACATTTGAAGTGGAAGACCTGGATGGTACCTTGATGACCCCTGTAATCTAAGAAATGCTAATGAGAATACAGATGCTGAAAAATGCAGGAAGTTCCCTTCTCTATAAGCTACCCTAGTGTGAAGCACGTTTGACCTCTTTCTACCTACTGTAGGATGACCAGCTGAAGGAAAGCTTACAGAACCTTTCAGTCCTCTTCTGGATCTGACTGAGCACAGGAATGTTTTCTAATGAAATTTTCCTATAAAAAGCTGGAAACTTATAGAAAATGATCTCTCAGTACCAGCAGAGTAGAGCATGGTTAAATCAACCAAAGGCTTGACAGTACTGGACTCTTGTCTGCTTTCAGCTGAAGGATCCAAAGGTGATTCAGCCTTGTCAAAATTAATTTTGGTGTCATTGTCACTGATAATTTCTGCTCTGTCACAGATGGTGAGGGATCCAGGGACTGCCAACCACATACCATGAAACATTCAATGCAATTCCAACTCTGCATCAGACAGCCTGGTGTTCCCAGGCTTCAGCTATGCCTAACTCCAGAAGAATTTATGTAAAAGAAAATCAGGATCTGTTTTGCAAATGTTCTGTTCCTTGTCACCCTCTAATCACGTCCTCACCAAGTTGGGAGCTTTGCTGACAGGCCAGGGCAAGATGTGGGAACAGCACTTCTGGTCCTTCTCAGTGCTTCTGCTCAGGCAAACTAAAACCAGAAACCAGGTGCCTGTAACTACTTGTGACATCTTGAGGCGAGATGTTTTGCTCAATCAGCCTTCTGAGAAGACTCCTGTGATGCTCACCAAGCCAAACAGATAGTCTTTAGTGACACTGCAACATTACAGGGTAAGTGTCTGCTAGGGAGGGCGTTCTCATTCACAGGGTGAGATACACATTGATATGGAGTTTCTCCTGTGCTAAAGCAGCTTCTGCAACAAAAATGTAACAGCAATGTCACAATTTCTAAACCTAAACCTAGTCTTAACAGCTATTTAAGTGTTAATAGAAGTATAAATAAGTGAATAATAAAAGACTACCTGGTATGTCATTGGCTAATGAAAAGCTCTATTTGTAGCCATCAGCAATCTGAAGAATGAGGGGATTGGCAGGATTGATGTTGCTTTTCCACAGACAGAGTTATTGCTTTCATAGGTGCGGCTAAAGAACCTTCTCCCATGCAAGAGTATCAGATGCACAGTGGCTGCATGCAGTGCCTATGTACAAATGCACAAACACACATATGGAGAATTCCAAATATTTTCCAAGATATTGGAAGCTAGGAGGTTATTTTGGTTTTGTCTATGTAGTACCAAGAGGCGGGTCAAAGAAACTGGCAAAGGTAAAGAAGCTCAATATAAATAATTTGATTTTAATATAAAGGGTCACATAGAAATTCGTATCCTAAGGATGTGCTTTAAGGGGAATCCGAGTAGTTTTACCCACCTTAGACAGCTCAAATGAAGAACCTGTTGGCAGCCTGGGAACCTTAAACACTATAAATCACCAGGACCAGGTGCTATTTTTACAAGAACTCTGAAATAAATGTAAAAAAACCAGGGGTACAGGTAAGAATTTGTTAATTACCATGAAAAACATCCGTTGCTCTGCACTACTGTTCAGAACTAAACAGAAGGTTAAGCTGTAGAGGAAACTGACTGAGGATACTTCCATCATGTAAGGTAGTACCTTTCTGAGGCTACTTTATGCCTGAATAAGCATAAAATAATGGGATTACAGTATCACAGTGCAGCAAGCAACCTGTGTTCTAAGCTATTAGAGTTACTCGAACAAAATAAATATTATGGATACTCCAAGAAGTCCTGAAGTTTAATCCCAATTTGGAAACTGATTAAGTAATCATTCCTTAGAGGAGGAAAAAACTTTTCTGATCAGGTTAAGTTATTTGAATATTCTTCAACTCAGAATAGGTTTTTCTCAATGGCAGATTCCTTTACCAAAAGGGTTGTCAAGAAGCAGCATAGGCTACCCAGGGAGTCTCTATTTCTGGAGGTGTTTAAAAGACAAGTCAATGTCTTATTGTGGACATGATCCAGTGGTGGACTTAGCAGGGCTGGATCGATGGTTGGACTCTAATGGTTCAGACTCACAGAAACTATTGTGTCATTTGGGAGGGAGATTGTAAACTCTCCTGTCAAAAAAACCCAAACATGTTTCTCTTCAAACATGAAAAATAGAAATTAGTTTGAGAGTAGCCTGAAAGAGGCGAATTCTCTTGGTAGTTGTTGAACAGCCACGAAGTTGTAACTCTGCTGGCTGTTCCCTGCTTTCTCACTTTGTAGCAGCTGGAGAGAAAGCAGGAGCACAAAGTAGTTTAAAGCCACCTTTACTGGTGCTTTCCTCAGCAATAGAAACCAGAGCTTTGGCATAACAGAGGTCTGTGATGGCACCTGCAAATATTCAATTACCTCAGTGTTCATTTACTGGAAATATGAAGTGCACCTTCAATGAGCTTTAATGTACGGTTGTTTCACTGTTACTTCAAGAAACATCTTAGGAAAAGAATATGGAACTTGCAAGAAACTGCAGTTAGTCCAATAAAAGCAAATCCCACTACCCTTTGAAATACTACCTGCAGCTTTCTTTCATCTGCCAGCAGTAAGTTATCACTGCCAGCAACCTTTGAACAAAACCATTTGGTGACTTGATTTCTCTTCCTTTTTTGCATATATTCTTGATTTAACAAGAAAGATGGGGAACATCTGTGGGCAACTTTCACCGGGCAAATTTTTGGAAGCAGATGTCAGCTTGAATCCTCTCAGGCTTCTGAAACTCAGCTTTTCTGTTTCTTGAGCGAGTCCCCTCGCCTTGAGATTGCTTCAGCCAGTTTCTTAAACTCTTCTGATGGATTTCAGAAAGTTGTGACAATTTTTAAACAGCTCCTTGGTCTGTCTCCCTATTTGCCATTACCTGATCTTCAATCACAGTATCCTTACTCTCTGTTGTTTTTGCCGACTGTTATGTTCAATTACAATAAATCTTTTAATGTGCCAAAGACGAGAAAAAAAAGAGGTCTTAAGAAATTTGGGTTTCTTGGTATCATGCCAGTCTTCTGTTCTGTGTTGTAGTAGAAGGCCAATTCTCACATCAGTTTCTCTGTTACTGTTATAGCTATGGATTTTTAGCCACAAATCAAATTCTACAAATGAGGGTGCACTTTTATAACCTATGCTGTACCTGATGCAGAAAGAGATCATCTCTGTATTGTTCACTCCAGAGCAGAAGATCCTGTACCTGAGATGAATACCTCCTGTGAAGGTTCCTAGTCACCTATTTCTGTCACAAATAGTGCCCTTCAAGCATGGATGAGTCCAGATCCTAGAAAAGCAGTGCTTGCACACATTCATGCAGTACCTACAATGCTGCCACCACATGGATACACAGTGACCATTACAAGGCAAATTTTACACTTTCTTTACAAACATTTTCAAAAAAAGTCAAAATACCCAATAGGTGTCCTTCAGTTTTCCGATATTTTTAGACAACTGAAAACCAAAGTTTTTGCTATATTAACACATGGGAAAACACCAACTGGAAGTAAGCAGCTAGTTGCACTGGTAGCAACCTAAGCCACATACAAAAGAAGAGATTAAAACAAAGCAAACATGAATAAAAAACCGACAAGCCTCTTAGTAAAACTGTTTCTTGTCAAATAGCAGCATCTTTCATAGATGTGCCTACAGGAGTCCCAGTCATTAAATAAGGCTGGAGCCTGTCTGCATAGTTCACTGCTAGCTTACAAACTTATGTTTTAAAATCTGTTACCTGCGTTGTTCACAGAAGTTTATCTACATAATTTGCATTGGCCAGGCTGTAAATGTGATATTAAAGAATGCAATCTTAATTTTTGGGCACAACGACAAAGTACTGTTCTACATTTTCACTGCAGCTCTTTGAAACCAAGCTTTTGTAAGGACATTAAGAAACTGACTGCAGATATAAATATGAAAGCTTGGTTGAATAGTGTTATACACAAGGATAAAACTTGATTCAAACATAATTTTTATAAATACACACAATTTCCTCCCTATTTTTTTTTTTATTTTTGATATACGAATGGAAAAAAGTAGCTTGTTAAGTGCAATGCATCACTGAATTCAAGGACACTTAATTTCTGGAACCTCCACAACAAGTACAACCAACAGGGGGCTGTCTGGCTACACAGTGTTATCAAATCTGCAGGGAAATCCTTTTTCTGACTATACAACCTACCAGCCACATAGCTTCCTGCAACTGATTGTTGCACAGGTCATTTAACAGATTTTGCACCCTCAAATCAATACAGATCTTTATCTTACGATACTAGAAATGTCTTACTTGTGTGTCCGAAGTTTTATTACACATAGATAATGTGGTTTATATATTTACTGATATGTCTGAAAATAACAGATACTGTTTATTTGGAAAGTGGGAGATTTTCATGTTGTCCTGATGACAGGAAAGGTGCATTATGGCTGTTTCCATGTGCTAAGAAGCTGTACCTATATGAGCATTTTTGTGTTCGTTTCAAATGTAGATATCAACCTTCTGTAGAAGGAAAGATGTAGATAAAGATGTTATTCCCTTCTGATACTGATTTAAAGAGCAGATAGGCAAAGTGTGTCTGTAGGAGTAATAAGAATGGAAGAATAAGGCCCCAAATATTCCTTACATTGGTTTAAGCAATAGAAATGAACTTTAATACTGTACTGCCATTCTCAAGAGCAGAGGAGACTCTTCCTTGGTGCCAGCACATTCAACTGGCTTAGCTTACCAAAACCAAACCGCAAGTCCTTCTGTGAAACCGCCATTGAAATACTGGAGCCACGTTAATATTGAAGGTACAGGAAAACTGTCCGTCTCAGACTTGTCTGTCTTGAGAATCACAGGACTACAGAACCATAGTCATATATTATTTTTGACTACTCTAGCTGGTCCCATCATATAATCCCTGAAGCTTCTCTTTTACCTTTATTTCAATAAAACATTGAAAATGTACACATTTGAGACTTTATATTCTATAATTCATGCCTTATAGAGTTCAAATTAAGTTTTTTTTCCTGAGTATTTTATGAGAGATTCCAAAATGTTTTACTTTTAAAACCACTTAAAAGCGTAAAAGCTGCTGACAGAAGGTTCCTTTATAGGTAATAAAGCCACATGCTTGCACTGCAAAAAGCCATAGGGAAATGTGAAACTTTCTATCTGTGGCTGTTTCCTATGGCTATAAACAACAGAAGAAAACATTACAGATATATTAGCCCCATATCTCAACAGAAGCTAAGTAAGTCAACCTTAAGCATACAGTGCTGAGTAGCTAAAGATTCAAACTGGATAAATGCTGCTAGAATTTATCTGTTAATTTCAGAACTTCTGAGCCAAGGGTTCAAATTTTACATTAAGAGGCAGAAGCAATATTAGATAAATTTAATTAGATTTATTAACACAGAGCTATTATAAGGAAATCAAATTTGGAAAAAAATACTGAGATGTTGCACCTGAGAGACACTAAATAACCTCCAACAGAAATAAACTGTTTAATTTAGAGTAAAAAAGTAATACTCTGGTGTTATTAGTCCCCTCACAGAAAGATGAATGATGTCAGTCATGCCACTACACTTTTTTCCAGGATTTTTTCTTATTTCTGTTTGTAGTTAAACATTTTCTTCTGATACACAACTCCCACTTTAAAAATGAGACTTACATACATGTCACACGTAAGTTTTCCTTCAAATACATTTTAAACTTCTTGCTTCTTGTTTATTTTAAATGAAGAATTGCTGCTCTACCTCAAGTCACACTGTGGTAAAATAGTAGATCATCATTTCAGATGTATTTCTATCAATCCTTTCTTGTGTTCTCTATGACAAGAGGTAGTGATGAAGACCATAAAGGGAGTCTGAACATTTCAATGTCAATCATTACTGCTATCTGGTTTATGCATTGCTAACTGGTTAGGAAAGACCTTCCCCAATACTTTGCAAGACAACATCATTATAGGAGAAGCTAAAACATGTTCAGATCTCTATATCTGAATATCAAGTATAGACTACTTACAAAATGCCATATGCAGTACCAAGAAAACTGCTTCTGAAACAATGGCCTGTAGAAGTCTTAAATACATACGTGTCAGTCACTTCACATTTTTAAAGATCTGTTTACCACTGTCCATAAGAAATTAAGCGTTATAACATAACTAGGTTCATTCTTTCTGCAACACAGGTCTTTTACAGGTAAATTTAATGTAAAATATGCTGAAGTTCAAACATGAACGTTACCTTTAGTATACAAAATTTTTGCAAAATACAGAAGGTGTTACTCATGAAACCATATTCCACAAATGGGACAAACAAGCGTTTAATTGTAATGGCTATATATGCAAAAGTAATCAGTGAGAAGACAGCAGACAAATTAGAGTAGCTTGGAGTCCACAGGACTGAATGAATAGACCATGAATTGACAACATGGAAATCCTCAGATTCTCAGCCTGAGCTCATAACAAGTAAAGTTGATTGCAGATCTGGTCCTTAAAAGATGCACCATACTCACCTCTTCCTTTGAGATCAGAATTAATAAATGCCAAGAAAAATTCCATGAGGAAATACGTTACTGTAACACAGCTAACTAAACAAGTCTTTTATGTGGTTTGTTTTAGTTTTTTTTAAACAAACAAAAACTCAAAAGCCCTTCAAGGTAAGTGCCTATTACCTCTATTTCTAATGTGGCAGGGAGGTGTAGAAACTACTGTAGTATGCAAAAGTTTGAGTTACCCTGCTTAAGAAGGAGACTGTCAACAGACATAACACTACATAGTATTTCAATTCAAATGACAATTCCTGAGAAGCTCAGCTGCAAATGGAAACAGTCCGTGTTTCTGTCAGACATGAGGGTCTTAAGTTACACACCTCTGAAGCGAGGAACACAAAAACAACAGCCTGGTAAATTTAGCATCATACTGGAGTAAAGGCAGAAAACCACGTTAAATTCTTAGGAATTCTCATCTGGCATAACCATGAAGAGATGGTTTCTTCTACTTGTAGTAATTTGTTCCATTGCCTACAGAATTTTCTACCAATTTCTGCAGCACCTGTAGCTGCATCAGGTTTCTTGCTTCCACAGCCTACAAACCCCCTTCCCTGGCTCAGCACAAGCCCAAGCCAATCCTATCATCACATTAAATATTCTGTATGATCATGAAGATTGCTTCATAGTACACTAACACAAGGGGGCAAAAGAAGACAGCAGAATCTTAAAGCAGGAGTTATCTAACTTCTCAGTCTTTCGTTTTGGGAGATTCATGATAATTTTACAGATCTTACAGTTACTAGGTTGTGGTTTGTTTGGGTTTTTTTTTCCCCCCAAAAAAGCATTTCCCTCTTTGAGTTTCAATTCCTGTACTTGTTGAAATATTTTATTTGCTGCCACAAAGACAATGAGAGAACTGAAGCACCTTTCACATAAGGAAAGGCTGAGAGAGCTGGGACTCCAGCCTGGAAAAGAAAAGGCTTGTGTGTGTATCTTAAAGATTAGAAAATGCCTGCTGAAGGTGATATGGGAGAGTAAAGATGACAAAGTTGGCTCTTCTCAGTTGTGTCCAAGTAACAGGGAGACAACAGGCACAAAACGAAAAGCAGGGAAGTGTCTGACCAGGACAGTTTGCAGAGTTTCCATCCTTGAAGATATCTGAAACCCAAATGGACTCAGCCCTAAAAAACCTGCTGTGCCTGAGCTCCTGCTTGGACTACAGGACCTCCAGAGGTCTCTTCCAGCCTCAACTACTCTGTTATTTTGTGATTCATTTTCAGGATCAAAATTCATGAAGTAGCTGAGAGCACTGATAAGGGTGCCCTCTTCTGTGTGGAGTACACTGAGTGGGATGAAATTGACAGCAATTTCAGAGGTGACAACAAAAACTGCTACTTAACAGTCTGCATTCCCTTCCAGATATGAACTGCAGATAACTCTACCGAAAGTTAGGAACAACCTGAAGTGTGTAAACCCTCTTTCCCCAAGCCTGACTTGTGTTCTCTTTGCCTCAGGTCTGATCCCTTCTCTCTGTTGCTCCTTCTTTCAATTTCAAGAAACAATCCCCCTCCAAAATCTTTGCTCAAGCTGTCCCAATCCTTCCAATTTTGCAGTTCAGACCTGTCCTTTTCATCAGCTCCAGCCTTTCAACATCAGAATTTCAGACATGCTCCTCTCACTAGCTGTCTTCACTCCTATAGAGCTACTACTCTAAGTTTATTTTCAAACAGGTCTATCTTTTCTCTCCCTTTTATATGAACTAAGCATCTTTTTCCTGTACTGTTCCTAAGAGTAGCAGAAAATAAGAACCTGAACTGAAAACAGCAAGCCTTTCTTTCTTACATGAAGTACAAAATCAATGTACCAATCCTTCGCATTCCAGGGCTGCAGTGGAGAGGGACTTCCATTCATCCACGTGCTAAGGCAACCCCCATACAGGAAAACCTCCGGAAAATACAATTGCTAAGTATTATTTAAGGCAACTGTGAACCATGTGAGAAATAGGACAATCTTTGCAAAGGTTTAGAAACTGAATAATTTGAGTTGGCTTTCATAAGTGCTTGAATCCATTTTTTTAATCCATACAGGGACTTTGATTCCTCAGTTGAGCTCAGGTTCTGCAAGTGCTCAAACTATTTTCATCACCTCACCAAACTGTTAAAAGATGCTAGAATCATTGAACAAAGCAACCAAATGTTCCTCCTCCTTCTTCTCCTCCCTATTCCCTGCCAGCCCCTGCCTTGTACCAGTTACAGGATGAAACAGGAAGAAGCAGCCTGTTCCACTCCTTACAGGAAGGCCTTCACTAGACTAGCGCAATGAAGTAGGCAGAAATGGTTTGGCCACTGGACTTTGACAAAGCCATGGAAATAGATTTATGTATTACATAGTCTCAGATCTTCCTGATCAGCTCTTTAGATTCACAGCTACTCAGAGAAGTCCTGGAGAACAAGCCTAGATACATTAAAGATCTATCTACTAGAGTAACAGGATGGATGGCCATCTGCAAACACCGCAGCCTGGCGTTTGCTATCAAAAAACAGTGATCTTAAAGATCACTGGGAGGGAAACAGTGGAAGAATAATGTCTTTTTCTTTTTTAACCCACAGATTCTGGTCTTCCCAAGTATTTTTAAGTTTTCAAATTGCTGAAATGTATGTGCAGGTCTTTAGTATTAAGCATTTACAGATAAGCAAATACAACACAGACCTACTTAAAGAAGCCTCAGTGAGAAAGCTTATCCAGCTTTGAGTCAGATAGCACATTATTTTTGGAATAGTCAACCTCATTTTGGCTGCATATCTTAAGAGACCTGTAGTAAGTAATTGTACACACAGAAGCATTTACTTCATGAAAACCTGTAGGCTGATGCTGCAGAGCTTCACTACTAAGAACTGCTCAGGTCTGAACCAAACTGGAAATTTTACCCATCAGTAACCTCACCACTTCCAATCTATAGCAGGGGCAGACAAGTGTTATTTTTACTAGCACATACACCTGGTTGAACTTTTACATGGTAAAATTATGCAATTTATGAATTATAACAACTTGACTCACATTCATCTATGTCATGTTTGTACCTGTGCAACTGTACCAGTAGCAGGCCTGCAAAGCCTGAAGTCAAAACAAACCCCTAGAGCAGATAAGCTTTTTTCTCTTTTAAAAACTTCCATATGATGTACAAACTTGAAGCTGTGAGAACTTATTTGAAGAAGGCATGTGTATTTTAATGGTAAAATAACAGAGCTAATAAAATGAGATTAGCAAGTGATACTGAGTCATGATAGTGAAGAAAATAAAATCCTAAAAGGAAACACACTTTCAGATCTTGACTATATCTAAAATTAGTGACATTTACATAACCATTAGTCTACATTTGACTCACCACAGTTCTTGCATGCAGCTTTTAAAAGGAAAGGAGCCCAAGGAATTTCCATTCTCACTGCAGCAATTTCAATCATCTCAATGAAAGATTCTCCTGCAAGAAAAACATCTTAGCAGAAGATGAGAAAAAAATTAGTGAATTCAGTGTCAGATACAGTTTAAACTTCTAACCATAAAATTGATACCTGTCTATAGACATAGTGATTTCAGAAATGAAGTGTTGAAGAAGTTTTGCTAAATGTTTTGGGAGACATTTTAGCTTTATGTGCTCACTTTGCTAAAAACATGACAAAAGATTTCCTGGCTACATTCATCGAGAAAACGCTGCAAAAATGAACACAGTTTCTTTCAAGGGTTTTAATAAAGAAATAACTACACTAAAAGTAACACCATTTTTTGTAGTTCTATATTATATAAAAACCCAAACACATTCGTAAAGGATTGTTAGACATGTGCAGCTTGAGATGGCTCCTTTAATAAAATCAGCTTTCATGTAAACCAAAGGATTCGAAGTTATATACAAGTCTATTCTGTATTTACTACCAGATACTATTAAGTCCTAAATATTGTTTTCGAGTAGATGAAAATATAAACAAGACTAAAAGAAAAAGTTCATGAATAATCAACCTATAAATTATAACAACAAAAAGGCATCAGAAAATACACGAAACGTCCTTTTTCATGACTCACATGCAGAAGTGGCTAGCCTTACTTCAGCAGCACAGTTAATACTGGAGATATTTACAGTCTTAACACCAATATTTACGTGCTGCTAAAGTATGACAGACATCAGCATCACAAGATTGCCTAATTTGTGATATTTCTCTTCAGGATGATGAAATCCTTGTATTTTTGAGGCAGCACAATATGGCCTGCACCTTTTCAAAACCCACAAACCATTATGTGCTGCTACGTTATGCCAAGGTGTCTATGATACTTCAATAGAAACACTTGCTGAAAGCCAAATGCAGAATTTTCTTATTGAACTTCACTTTTCATGCACTGACATCAGCTGCATTAATAAACTAAAAAGTGTTCATAAAACATTTGCCCATTGCCAAACTGTTTATTTACAGTGAAGCTCTAGACTTCATTGTCAACTGTGCCTAATACCTTGATAGGACGTGAACCAGGAACTGGACAATTGTGTGTCTGATTAGAGGAAATAAGGATTATGAAGATGTTTACTTCAAAACAAAAAAGTCTGGGCTATTTTCTGATATAACTTCAAATTATCTAGCAACTTCTGATCTGAAAAAAACCCAGCTTTCATAAATAAGAGAATAAGAGCTAATCTCAAAACAAGCTTCTGTCAAGTATTCTATAAGTCCTCAAACTGTTTGTTAGCTCTGCAGGTTATCCTTGCTACAGTTTTGGGGCAGACCAATCTACAAGTCCTTCTTAATCTATTTCAGGGAAAAAAATGTATCAAAAAAATCCCCAACATATTGTTTGCAAGAACAGTAACTTCTGCTATTAGGAGCAGGAGTTCATCTGTCCCCCGCCTAGAATGGCCAAGCTACTTTACTTGAAGAGACAGGCAAGAAGAGACTTGGAGGTTCCACCCCGCCAGGTATCCTCTTCTTATACTGAAGTATGTCAACATTTTAAGTGTGTACAATACTTTTAACGGTTCCCTAGGTAACCAAATTTCATGTTTTTATACCAAATTAAGACAAAAGCTGTTTACACAGACTGGACTCAAGCACTTCATTCTACTGTAATAAGCTTTCTAGTCAGTTCATGATAAAACCATTTCTGTAAATTAACAGGACTATCTGTAAGCAGAAGAGTTTGGCAGGCCACAAAGAGGGAAAGCTTGGTGGGTTCTCCTTTTCCCCCTTCCTACTTTTGCTCCTACAATAATACAGCAGGATGATCTCTGCTAGAAGGATTTTTTGCTCCAGATGTGCCAATTAAAGTGAGATTTGCCAGCCTAAGTCTACAGGTAGCTGCATCAACACTGAGGTTTTTTATATAGCTCTCTAGGCACAAATGCTACTTTAGGAAATGTTTAAAAAGAGCCATTACAAGCATATTTTATACACACATAACTATACTTACACCTTCCCTCCCCTCTTACTACCTACATTTGTTTGGTTTTTTTTTTTTAAATCAGACAGCTAAAATAGGCAAACTAGATTATCTAGGTATCACCTCAGCGAAGTAAAACTAACTGTAAAGGTATGTTGTGACAGTTGGTCTCCCCACGAAGGAACTGCTAGGCATAATCCAAGAGAGAAAGAGGTAAAGAAAATATATAAAAGAGGTAAAGAATATATATAAAATATAAATAAATATAATGTGAAAGGTGAAGATAAAGATGCAACCAAAATTGCTAGCCAGCAGCAAGAGATTTACTTAAAAACTTCTCTGGGAAAAGAACATGAAAGATGTTCTCCAGCAAGAGAAAATAGTGCTTCTTACTGGCAGATTTACCTTAAAACACTGAAAGGAAATGATTTAAATAAGACAGCTGCAGTATTTAATACTTTAGGAAGTGCATTTCTCATTTGTATGTTCAGGCTAAATCCTTAATTTGTGAACTATGTGTGCTTAACTAGACGCTGTTGTTTTGATTGCTGAGTTGCTTTTAACTTCTAGCTTAGACATGGAGGTTTTCTCCTGTTGCGTAGGTAAATCCCTCCAAAATTAAACTACACACCATGAAATGAAGATTTGGCAGAACTATTATGCTATTTTCTACAGCAAGTACCTAAGTAAGAGAACTTCTACCCACCCAAAACATAAACACAAAACCTCACATGCACTACAGCATTGTAGTGGTGGTAGGTTTTTTCTTGTTTTGGTGTTTGTTTTTTTTTCCTGGAAACTTTACTACCAAAAATGCCCCACACCAAATCAAACAACAACAAAAAAATCAAACATAGCATGACTGTATATTTTCTACATTTTATTCAAATGTTTTCTCTGTAAGGAGGTTTCACATAAAACTGAAGACACTGTATGTAAGAGAAGGGTTTGCAAAACAGGAAAAGGATGAAAGGAAGAAGTAAGAAGTGTACTGGTAGCTAAGCCAGAAATTTACTGAAATTCAGGAGCATCTGCACAAAGCTCTGTGCCTCTGTGGTTTGGTCATAAAGCTAACAACCACACTATGAAGAGTGCTTCTCCCAGTTCTATCCTGCTGCCTTAGGATGATGGTATTTGGGCAAGAGACAAGGAGACAGACATGGGGAGACCTTGATAAAAGCTGGGAATCACGTATGCAGGCAAGTCTATTAGATCTACCCCTGAGCACCTGAAAGCAAGAGCTCTGCTGAGGAAGATAGAAGGAAGGATTCTGAAGACACAGAAATGAAATTCCATAGAAGCGAGCACTCCACACATATACACAAGTCAGGAATGCTGTTAGACACAGCAATTAAACTGTTAAAAAAAAAAAAAAGAAAAAAAAAAGAAAAAGGTGTGTTTGTGTGATTGGGGTGTTCCCAATCAAGGAAGGAGCCCTTCCTCAATTTCAGTACTTAGTTGATTTATCAAAATCCACGCCTAATATAAAACATGATGTTAAATTTTCATTGCTTTATGGTTGAGTTTATGACAACACTAAGCCAAATTCAATCTCTTTCTGACTCCATGAAAAACAACTACAAGTGAATTTCTGGCTATCTTAACTACTAATACATTCCTTAAATTCTCCGCAATATACTGCTCCCACAAAGCCACTAGCCAGCAATCCAACAGTTCAGTGATTTGGGGTAAAACAAACCAATGTCCTTCTATTAAATACTGCATAGTCTCAGATGCCCAAGACCATGACAAGATGAAACATTTACCTTGTGTTTTCTGCTTATACAACAATAGAACTCTTCCTAATATTTCCTGGTCAAAACACCTTTCCCACTGAGAGTGTTATACACCATTTGCAAGCAATGATACTCCATTGCTTGTGTAACTTAATTCATTAATGAAAAAACCACAGACTGACTATGAAACCAAGGCTATCACTTCATTGTTCATTGAGACCCTTTCCCAAACTTATTTCAGTTCAAAATTAGAAAACTGAAGGTGAAATATGCTGAAAGACTCTTAGTGTTCCATATCAAAGGCACTGCATTATTTGTCCATCAATGCACAGACATCATAAAGCACATCTCCGTATCTCAGTTTTCCCAGTTCAGTTGCTTAGTTTAAACTAGAAATGAGACAGGATTTGCACTCAGAACAAAGTGGGGCAGTTTTGACAAGGGTGTCTTGTTCTGTGCATTCCATGAAGAGTAGTGACTTACTCATATGGCAGACAGGACAGTTTGCAGTGATAGGTTTTTGACAACCGCTGGTGAGTTTGCAAAGCTCTTCTCTCAGAGCTCACAGTTCAGTGACACGCACCATTCAATACGAATCAACACACTGACAGTTCAACTCTTGCTGCAAATATTTTTTACAAAATTCATCTAGCCAAAGATAGAATCTCACCTCACTTAAGAAATCTAAATGCTTCTATTCTCAAACATCAAAACTGTAAGATCTAAAAGCCTATGTAGCTGTGCCTTGATAAAACTCTGTTTACTTCCTTCCCTGCCCCCAACAGTTTAAACAATAGTAGTTTCACTTTATTTTTGCCATATGCTTACTCAACACTAATATTTATACTGCAAACATACTGGAATTTATAACCCTGGCTCATTCTTGAAACTTACATTTAGAAGTAACTGGAAGCTTAATATTCTTTGACCTCTACCTTCTGGTTGCTTTTGTTAAAGAACCCTATTTCCCCCTAATTCTTAATATCAGCAGCCTTTAAAGTGATAGGCATATATTTAAAAAACAACAACAACAAAAGAAAATAGTAAATTGAAATATTTCAAAATATTATTTTAAAGGTATCAGTGTACTTTTGGCTACTATTGCATTATTATTTGCTTCAGGTATAAACTATGATACTCAATTAATTCACTCAATTCAATTGAGGCTACTCTGTGGTCATAAAATAATTAAGAGAATAAACTATACACTTTAATTGCTATTCTCCTAAAGTAACAGTAAGATTTTGAACTTACATTTAAGACTACAGTCCTAAAAAAAATTAAATAAATTTGTCTCTAAATCTAGCAATTCTGTGCAAGGGTTGTCGAGGGTTTGTCTTTTTTTTAGTTAAATTACTGTAATCCAGCAATAAATTAGCCCCACTTAGCCTCAAAATGGAGCAGTCATTCAGGACGAAGCTCAAACACTCTTCATGTTCCCAAATCTTCTAGCAAGCAGTTGAATATTTCTATTATTGATTTGTATTAAAAAGTATCAATTTGTATTAAAAATTTTCTGAACAAAAAGATGAACATTTGAACAGAGATAACTTGCACTGATCTGAAGTTTAGGTTGTAAATCATGGGTAAGGTTGAGTACACAAACTTTGACTAAAAAGGGACTGTATGTTAACTACTTCCTGACCATGTCAACCACTGTCCCCAGAACTACAGAAGCCATTTGCAATGTAAAATACTAATAATGAAAGCTAAGCTAATTACCAAAATCTACTATTACTAGATTTGGAGAATCTATATCTTGTGTCCAGCCATCTCTCCAAGGATCATGAACAAACATATTTAGACTAGCTGGAGAACCACTGCATAAAAGATAAACATAAAATTACAAAGCCAGCTAAAAATAAAAACCAGGAAGTAAAACATTAAGAAATTCAGGAGTATAAAAATAGCTGGAAATTTGGAAACGCAGTTATGGTCTATTAGCATTCAGTTTTACACCCTTTTTACTTCATCTCAGCACCCTACTCACTGCTTAAATCAGTCTTAAACTAGTTTGACTCACATATTTGTTTGTATTAGCTGCACTTTTGGGGGTGGGGTGTTGTGGGTTTTTGGGGGTTGTTTTTTGGTTTTTTATTCCATTGCAGTTGTGAAAACAAACCAGTGTGAAGACAATTACTTGGTACTGCAATACCAATGCTTCTATTAGAGTGATGAATAGCAACCCAAATGCAGTGGATTTATGTTGAAGTCAAGAAACTAAAGGCAGTCAGTTTTGACTAGAGCAAGAACAGCTTGCTTTTATAGTTAAGCTTTTTTAGCTAGCAAGCTAAGGGAAGCTGATATAACACACAAATATTATCAATGTATATTTTAGTATATTAACAGCATATTTTAGTATCAACTCTAGCTTAAAAATAAAATCAAATAAGACTAACTCCTCCCACCTCTTTTCCCAGCTTCTAAAGACTGTTTTGTCAGATGCTGATGCATTAACTAGACTGCTATATGAAATACTTTCAGGGAACGTGTAAAGTGTAACAAGCTCTGCATTCTAACAGATTTTGTAGAAGTTGTATTTCAGAAAAGCTTTCCAGATCCCTCTTGATTGCACTGATATAGCTTGCACAAATTTAAAAAATCTGTCTTCCCTGTACCTTTGGCACAGACAGAGGAAGAAATCTGTGTGAACACTTTCAATCTGTGTCAGTATTCTTTCTGCTTGAAAGGGTACATGTAAAATTGAGAAAAATGAAGAAGCTATTTTCTAAGTTCTACAAAGTAAGTTTTGTATTTCATTATAGTACTCATTAAAATGTTCCTTTCCCCCTGATTTTATCACAAAAAAATCCCTAATATTCAGTCTAGTGGACCTACCAAAATAAAAGCCAGGTTTGTCTTAAAATACTAATATAAAAACTGAAGTTGTGTTTTTTAAAAGTTTCATAAAACCTTTTCAGATAACAAAAACAAAAATCAAGATAAATTTTTCTCAAGTCATCCAGTAAATACATCCTTAGGTTATTCCACTATTACCTTCAGAATAGATTATCCTATGATTATAGTTCAAGTTTACAAAACATATAGTATATAGGTAAAAGGGAAAATGGAACAATCCTTCTCCAAATAGCAATACTTATACAATACAAACCAGCTATATAATGGAAAGTTATTAAGATAGGAAAACATGTTCTCCTCTTAAATACATTAATCTTTAAAAAAAAAGGATAAAAATTCAGAAAAAGGATAACTAATGTTTTGTCTTTTTCATTCATTTCTAGCTTTCTTAAGAATAATAAAAAAATGGTTAGTTTTATTAAATTCTCAGAAGACTTGTTCATTTAGCCCAGGAAGCAGTCACAGAGTGAAATTTTGTGCTCTCCTAACCTGGCACCCAGTCTTCTATGAAAGAAAGTCATGCAGGCATTGCTGTTCAAATCTTCTAACTCTTATCATGTACAGCAAAACATTTCTCCTCCTCAACAGAATATTTAATGCTGAAGTAGCATCTTGCAGGAACCCTGGTGCTCTGTGCACAAGATCAGTTCCCAAAGCACTGCTTGGAAAGTGGAAAACATATTAGTCAGTGTTAACCAGACTGCCTTCCTACTTTCTATCTTACCTAAAATTGGTAAAAATAATAATAAATCATGGCAGTTGAACAATAATATATAAAAAATTGGCCTGACATGTAAATAATACTACCTACACTACACAAACCCACAAACCTTAAATTTTGTTACATCTCAGCATTGTACAGAACTATGATGCCTAAAGACAAAAACCAGGCCCATAGCTCTGAATGCAACCCCACTCGTAAAGGGCTAAATTTGCTTCATGTCTGCTTCCAAAGATTTAGAGTCAGAGCAACAATGCTATAAAATAAGGGTCAAAGCACAAATAGACCAAGGCCACAGAACAAAGAGCTTTTCGTGTCCTGAAAGAAGGTGCTTTTTGTGAGTCTGCCTTCTGGATTAGAAAGTCCATTTGTCTTTTTTCTTGACATCATCCCTACATGACTTCTCTAAAATGCCAGACAACACTGACTTACGAAAGGTGAGACTGAACTGTTAGAAGAAATCAGCTCAAGTGTGAAGGGAATCCACTAGTTAACAGCAGAAGAACATCTCCTAGTAACTGCTACAATCTCTCCAATCCTTAGCTGTATTTCTACAACATCATTTCTTAACTAGTCACTTTAGCGTCCTTAACTCCTTTGGGGTCCTACTCTAATTATCTACTTAGATTACTGTTTTTTCAATGGTAGCTGAGGAAATACGCAGGAGCAGTAACTCAGAAGGCTGTTTTAACATTCCCTTCAGCTCTCTGTGAAGTATCTATAGAAGAGATCCCATCTAACACACATATATGCACACTCCTTTTCAAAACCATTTATAGGTTGGTTCCACACTTCCCCATCAGCGAGACCCACAACTGGCAGAACTCAGCTAAAGCAAAATAAAACCATGCTTTCTAAGGTTGACACAGACTGCCAAGCAGTCAAATTCATTTTTACAGCAAGAAAATGAACTTCACTTAGGGGAAGCCTTTTCAAAACAATAATTTTCCCAAATGAAAGGAACTTTATCCACTGAGGCCAGGGGAGAATAAAAAAAAAGATAAGGATCCTGGGTGTCTCTTACAGCTTTATATTAAGACAGATTTTCAATCTTTCACTAACAAACTTAAAGTAAAACGATGCTGAATTAACAAGAATATATTAAGAAAAGTATTTATAATCCACACACCAATAGAACAAAAAAATTGAGATTGTACTCTCAGCTCTATCAAGTTGCCCAGTAAATATCCATGAACGAAAAAGAAGACACCTCTGAACAGCTTGCATTCAAATTTTTTTCAAAATAAAAAGCTAACTGACAGTACATTCTTTGAGCAAATATTAGTAATGCAAGAAGTGTCTCCACCATAATCCAAACCTCTACGTTGTGCATTATTATCTTTTTTAGCAGGTCTAAAGCATGACATTTTAAAAATCAGATCTTCCTTACTTCAAGTAATTATTTTCCCCTTCAAAACAGGCCATTTCTGCCCTCAAAGTTACTGTATTTATTTTTTTTTTTTCAGTCCTACTAACTTAAAAGCTGGAACTGGGGATTCAGGTATGTGGAATTAGGTCAAAAAAATATAGAAAACTTACCTTTCAACTGTGGAGATCTACAACGGCTTTTGAGTTAAGGTGCCAGCAAAACAGAAGTTTTATGTTTTCAAAAGGAAATTGATTCCTTTGATTTTAGTCTGCATTAAGCTATAATAAGTCTGACTCCTATTTTAAACATTAAATGTAGTATTTAAGAACATTATATGGGGTTTTTTTCCTAAAAAAATTAATAGCCAAAGAATATCTTCTTATAGGAAAATCCTACTGTAACATACGAAAGGCCTACTCCAATCATCCTACACTTTCTGAAGAAATAATTACTCCTCATCTCTCAAGAAGCACTGGTGCGAGTGTACTGATTTTCCTTGTGGTGAATAGCAGCCCACAAGTTAAGGAACTGATGCAAACTGGCAGATTTCCCCTTCTAATTCTGAGTCATATGCGTCATCTTTTTGTCAAAAGCTGGGAAGAAAAAAAAAAAAAAAAAAAAGAGTCTCTCTTCCAGCCTGCCACATGAAACCACCTGCTTAAAGACAGAACAGACCGATATTGCAATACTGGTCTGCACATTGCTGGTACTTACACATTTGCTCTTGCTTTGGTCAAATATAATTCTTTATGTTAACAACAGAATCTCTCTTTGCTTTAGGGCCACAAATCAAGCTGGTAAAAGGAAAAAAAAAAAAAAAAAAGAGAGGAGTCACGCTGGCATGAAAATGCTTGTTCTTGAATTGGTAGTGTCTTACCTGCAAAAGACTAAGGATTCAGTTCCTTAAAAGCTTACATGGATGCTTGATTTAGCACTTGAGTAGTTAGCTAGATTTGGTATATTCACATTCTCAAAATCAAGTGCAAGATTAAGACCTCTCTAACATTGTACACAATCATCAACTAATTCCTCAACAACCCTAACCCCCTCAGCCCCAATCCAAACCCTGTCCCTAAACTCCAGACAATCTAACAACTTTGTTGGGTTAAATTCCACACGTTCTGTTATTTTTTCTTTTGTGCATTTTCAAATTAAGAAGTGAGAAAACTGATTTTCTTCTTTCACAGATGCATCAAGGTCAGGGATTGTTGGGCTATACACTGTGATGACACAAGCCCTCTTCCAAAAGTTCCAGCACCGATTAAGACTGGGCAAATCACTGCCAGCAGTTTACATGCTTCCAAACTGCACTGGAGTTGCTGATCAGACCTGCAGGAAACAGGTGTAAATGTTTACTGTAACAATGCACTGTAGTACTTCTATTGATTTGTGGCACTGCCAGAGTAAGTGTAAGTAAGTATTCTTTATAAAAACAATACTTAAGAGCAGTTAAAGCACGAATAAGTTTGACATTCATAGAAAGTTGTGCAAAACAATGCAAATATAACACTATGGTACAGAGTGTTGTAAGGATTATGACATTTTAACCTTTGATTGCCTTTTTTTATAGGTAAGTACACATAAAATACATATATATATATATATAAAAAAATTAGATCGAGAGACAGGTATAAACACAGACATAAAATGCCCTTGTGTTGAAATTTGTACTGTGGCACAAGGATTTACATGGCTGGGTGCATACATTTCAATATAATGAGAGAGTTTGCATTGCTAAAACCAAAATTCTTGAGTGCTTTTCAAGAACCAACCATGACATCGGCGTTTGCATTACAGGTTATTACTTAGAAGCATTTAGGATGTTCTGTAAATCTATAATGAACATTGTAATTGTAATTGTAACTCTAATTTATTATGTAATGTTCTTCTACATAAATTGTTTAAATTGTGAAGAACATACACAAATGATCTCTCCTCAGTAACAACAGCATCTGATTGCTCATTTTGACTTCAATGATTTTTTTTTTTTTTACATTCTATAAACTTTTTTCTCTATAAAATTGCGGACACAAAGTGCCTGTTTGATGTCTTATTCTGCTTATGNAAAAAAAAAAAAAAAAAAGAGAGGAGTCACGCTGGCATGAAAATGCTTGTTCTTGAATTGGTAGTGTCTTACCTGCAAAAGACTAAGGATTCAGTTCCTTAAAAGCTTACATGGATGCTTGATTTAGCACTTGAGTAGTTAGCTAGATTTGGTATATTCACATTCTCAAAATCAAGTGCAAGATTAAGACCTCTCTAACATTGTACACAATCATCAACTAATTCCTCAACAACCCTAACCCCCTCAGCCCCAATCCAAACCCTGTCCCTAAACTCCAGACAATCTAACAACTTTGTTGGGTTAAATTCCACACGTTCTGTTATTTTTTCTTTTGTGCATTTTCAAATTAAGAAGTGAGAAAACTGATTTTCTTCTTTCACAGATGCATCAAGGTCAGGGATTGTTGGGCTATACACTGTGATGACACAAGCCCTCTTCCAAAAGTTCCAGCACCGATTAAGACTGGGCAAATCACTGCCAGCAGTTTACATGCTTCCAAACTGCACTGGAGTTGCTGATCAGACCTGCAGGAAACAGGTGTAAATGTTTACTGTAACAATGCACTGTAGTACTTCTATTGATTTGTGGCACTGCCAGAGTAAGTGTAAGTAAGTATTCTTTATAAAAACAATACTTAAGAGCAGTTAAAGCACGAATAAGTTTGACATTCATAGAAAGTTGTGCAAAACAATGCAAATATAACACTATGGTACAGAGTGTTGTAAGGATTATGACATTTTAACCTTTGATTGCCTTTTTTTATAGGTAAGTACACATAAAATACATATATATATATATATAAAAAAATTAGATCGAGAGACAGGTATAAACACAGACATAAAATGCCCTTGTGTTGAAATTTGTACTGTGGCACAAGGATTTACATGGCTGGGTGCATACATTTCAATATAATGAGAGAGTTTGCATTGCTAAAACCAAAATTCTTGAGTGCTTTTCAAGAACCAACCATGACATCGGCGTTTGCATTACAGGTTATTACTTAGAAGCATTTAGGATGTTCTGTAAATCTATAATGAACATTGTAATTGTAATTGTAACTCTAATTTATTATGTAATGTTCTTCTACATAAATTGTTTAAATTGTGAAGAACATACACAAATGATCTCTCCTCAGTAACAACAGCATCTGATTGCTCATTTTGACTTCAATGATTTTTTTTTTTTTTTACATTCTATAAACTTTTTTCTCTATAAAATTGCGGACACAAAGTGCCTGTTTGATGTCTTATTCTGCTTATGGTATGTTTTTTTTAAAGGAAATTAATTATTTCTGCCATATTATTAATTTGCACAATTTTACAGTATTTTTTGACATTTGTAACAATATATTTTACTCACCATATAGTCCATTTTCCTTGATACTTAACACAAGGCATTTAAGTTTCAGTACAATGTTACTCTACCTCCCAAATGCCAGTATCTTTCAGACAAAGGATTCAATGTAGTACATAGGAGCAAATTAAAACCAAACCAAAATCACCACCAAATAAGTTATATGCCTTTTTGACAGCAGCAAGAGTGAGTGAGGTCAGACACTGTGGAAGACCTTTTTTTAACTTCTAATTCAGCAAGGCATAAGAACTGACTTAACTTCTTTCTCATACAGTGGAGCACTCAAGGATAACAAAAGTGAGTTAAATAAATGACTTAGGAGGGTAAGCATAAAAAACAGCTTTTGTGTGGGAGACCCTAGGAAAGTCTCCGTAGGCTCCTTTCTCGACACAGGGCCAGAGGCACCCATAACTACTCTGGGGTGAGCTGCTGCTTTGAATTGCCCTCTAGTGTCAGCCTTCATGAATTCCTACCTCAATGACAAATTCTGTTCAGATTTTTATATAATGGAAAGTGGGTCAGCAACATAAGTTAATATTAACCTAAAAATAAAACAAACAAAAAACTGATCAGCCTTTTGAATGTTCATCTTCAGTTCAAAAGACAGTGAGGCTGACAAATTAAGTATTGCACACCAAAAATGCATGAAGAAATCTGTATATCTAAATAGAAAAAAAAAAAGGACAAAAAAATTTAAGAGATAACTTACAAACACTCTTGTATTTTCCATTTCCATTAGCTTCTTACACAGTTTCACAAAAATATCAGTTTTCTGAAACAAACACTAAGTATTCACAGCCAAATTCATTCTAATTACAGTGACATAGCTGGGATCAAAACCTTAATGAAAATTGAAGAGCTGCTGGTGTAAAACAGAACACAGTCTAGCAGTACTAATACCCTGGAAGGAATTATTCTCTCACTGCTAATTCAAGAGTCTCCTTGTTACACTCTAAACCTGGATGAAAAACAGGCACCATGCAAATCAAGATCCAGATTTTAAACCTGGCAATTCCAGAAAGAAAAGTGCAAGTATTTTCCTATGAGTTTATTCAAACCATGTTTTATCTACTCTTGAACTGATTAGAGAGGCCATGAATTTAGGGCTTAAAGTATGGAGAGCAAATTAGTAACACTCACATATCACACAGGCTATGGATTTCCACATATATAGCATTAAAGATGAGCATATGACCCTTTGTTTAAAACAATACTCCAGTCATGCAGAACTACAATCTCTAACCAACACTCACTCTGCTGAGAACTGATTACACATTGTTAGGAGATAAAGTAGATAAAGAAAAATATACATTTGACTGCTGCTTGTAAAACTCCTGTGCTTGGCATTAAAAGCATCATTCTTCCTCCTCTCAGAAGTTGTCTTTTGGTTTGGGGGAGTGCAGAGACAGAGTAACCTGTTACACAGCCAACTCAATAAGGAGTTATCTTGCCTGTGCAAGATACTGACAGAAGTGTGACAATATCAGAGAGCTCTGTTCTGCAACAGACTTTTGAATATATATTTTGATTTAGAGATAGCCTTTCTCAGAAGAGCCATTACGTTTCACAACAGATGGAGCATCCTCCTATTTCTTGGTCTTGACTAAAATATGGACTAGCTCATAACAGGAGGAAGCAGTGTGTTTTCAGAACTACTGAAATTAAAACACATTTAGATTGCAGTATCTACCCATTCTACCACAAGAAAATTTTGCTCCACAAGAATAGAGAAATTCTAAAGCAAATGTACCAATTTATCAGATTAACTGGATCCACTGGAAGTCCTGTCTAAATCTAATTATGACTTAAAATTGTGCCATATCTATTTTGAAGTATAAAATTATCAGTTAAAGGTGGCAAGTTCCTAAATATGTTTGTAAATACAATATTTTCAAAACGTTTATGTTAACTATCATATCAATACTTAAATTTATTTTCTTATATTGTGTAGAAGGGAATGTAAAAAAAAAATAATAAAAAAAATCACTCATCACTTCATATCATTTGAGAAGTAGATGGATAAAATCATGAAAATCTTTGGTCTGAAGGCTTAAAAAACCTAACAAAACTCACAAAACAAAAACCCCACAGGACACTCACAGGAAGTAAAAAGTAAGCTCTCAAAATTTAGTGGGTTAAATGAGAGGTGTAAATATTTTAAAATCTTAGCCACGTCCAAGTATCTCTAAAATACTATACAAATTAAAAACAGATATTGCTGGTTTCTTGCTTTGAATAGATTATCTTTGCAGTATATTTTGCTAAAAAGCACTATTTTTTTTTCAAAATATTGCTGTAAAAATTTAGAAAAAAGTAAGAAAAAAAACTTTTTTCTCTGGAAAAAGAAGTCCTGCTGACCCTAACAAATTTAGAAAAAAAATTACTATGAATATCCATGTATTTAAAATAAATTCAAAATTAACAAAGCTAGAAACAGTGGTTTATTATTGCATCTTCATACATATTCTTTTTCATGTTAGTGTGCAAACAGCAGCCTAAACCAAGGGGAATTAATGAGCTATCAATATAGTAGCTGAACATTTAAGAATTCTGATTACCTTTCTCATCCCCTACCCAGCTTAAATATATGGGTTTACATAAATGTCTACTTAGGTTTTTGTTGAAATATATAAATATATAAATTTTAAAATAATAAAAAATTGGCAATACCTTACTATCATATATGCACATTTGAGTGAGAAGCAGCATTTAAATATCCCAATTAACATGTTTTAACTATTTTTCCTAAAGAACTTGTATGTCATTTGGGTTTTTTTCCTACTGCCTTGCAAGACCATTTTATCAACAGAGAAGTAAAGATGAGGTGTAAGTATACCAGGTCTTAAATCCCTCCTATATATATGTTTCATTAAATGTCTAATCTGATAATAAAAGTTAATGTCTATTTAAACCTATCAGTATATAAAACTCCATTTTAAAATAATGTTAGGGCAGGATGTAGTTTAAACTAACAAAATCCAGAAAATTCAGTTGTTTCCAATTTCAAAACTTGAAACAACCATGCCTAAGATATAACAAGGTTTCAAACAATGGCTGATTTTGTGTGTTGTAATAATGAGGCATGGGCTGCATTTGTAGCTACATATCTCTTTTAGGAAAATTATTGAAGTTGCCTTTGAAAAGCAAGAGAAGCCCTTAAAGAAAGTATGGAGGAGTTGACAAAGTAATCTGCAGCAGTTTTTTTGGATGAGTAGTAAGCATGCACCGTCAGCTTTCAAATTATGCTCCAGTCAACCAGGTCTGTAGAGCCTCAAGCACAGATCTATAGCACGAACAGAAGTGGCCACGAAAAGTTACACACGAGGAGCACTTCAGCAAAACAGCCTGTGCATTTTTATCTTTTCAGCCTCAATACAATTAGATATTGCAAAACAGTTTACGAAGTCAAGCATACACTTTGCAAAAGCCACACCAACAATTTTTAAGGGGCCAGCATCGCAGCCCTTATTTCAGGCTCCACTTCCAACAAAATAAATGGTAGTTTTGCTAAAGCTGCAATAGCAGAGGCCAGAAATAAGAAAATCAAAAAAACCCACCCCACATCTATCTTCAAAGTCTCACCTACTCTTTGGGTCATGAAACAGCAATACTGACTACACCAAATACAAAACAGTTCTAGAAAATAAGAAGCAATACAGGCCAAATTTAAGCACAAAAATTTTCTAGAGCAAATCACCACTTTTAAAGTGGATTTTAATGATAACTGACAACTGCAGCACTCCTGAAAGGTATTTGAGCTTCTATATGTATAAAGTGAATTTACTGCATTACTGCAAAACTCTTTCCTTCAGACTTTATAAAAGTTACTTAGATTTGTCTTAAAACTCAAAATACTTCAATATATTTTATTCATTAAAGGAAATAAAGTTTGCATCTAATCAGAACATGATACTGCAAATCCTCATTCATAGGAGTGAGTCATTAGGACTACTTGTGTACTCAAAAGTTTGCAGGATTAAGTCCTAAAATTTGAAATCCCTTTGATTTACACTTGTGAACCAGAAACTATATTTTTTTTTCTGAATAAGAACCTATGAGAAATACTCTGAACTTGTGTCAGACCAAGGAACATTCCATCAAACTTTCACCTTTTAAATATGTCACAAGGGAGCCTTAGATACCTTTGCCTTGCGATATAATCCTGATTTTCATTAACAAGAATGTAACTGTTTTTGTACAGGAAAAAAAAAAAAGACAAAGAAAGAACAAATCCAAAGAAGTGTTCTATGAAATCCTGATATTGCTACGAGAACTAGAATAAAAAAGGAAAAAAACCCACCAAAACTAAACAGAAATGCAGTACATTCAGAGCAGTTTCTGAACAGACTGTGAAATATTTATTTATTTGGGACCATAATAGGCATGTTACCCAAACACTTTTACAGCATTAACAAAAATACTTTCACTGTGATTTTTAATCACAGAAAAAAGAACAGATTAAAAAGTAAAGCATTACCAAATCACTAATCACTAACTCCACAGCTTATACGAAGTTATGTTTCACTTCCTATACTTTCTGTATTCAAAGTTTCGTTTCTCAACTGATAATTTTCCATAGGAGGTCTTAACTACTCTAAAATAATAGTATTATATGAAAAATATATTCAGAACACGTCTGTCTCAAATACTTCTACAACAAGAGCTGTATTACTAGTAAAAGCCAGCAGTTCTTCAGTCACACTAGCTATTGTTACAATAAGGAAATATGAAATTTACACCTCACTGGATTTGCTTAGTATAAATTAGCAGTTACTGGGATAATCTAAAATTTCGTTTTTTGAAACTTCTCTTATTTTATGGTACAATTACTTCCTACAAAAAAAGTGCTCTTGAAGACAGACAGATTTGATTAAGGATAAAAACTGGATTCCAGCTGAAAGCTGGAATTGCTAAAGTCATGACATGTTAATAAAATTTGTTGTACTGTAATATATTTTGCTGAAGATAAAGTCTTACAGTTTTTACTACTCCATTTAGTATTTTAACAAATTTACTCAATCCAAGAACAGCTACTATTTTAAATTCAATTGTTTATGTAAATGGTTAGTTAAGATTATTCATTCACAATTAGATAGGTTACGATTACCCTGAATGGATTTCTCAGTTTCAGCCAAACTAGTGCTTTTAGTGCAAAGTAGAACTTGCAATATGAGTGTAGCATAGTCCACATTAATTACTTTTGAATGTTCACTCTTTTACTATATAATACCTATTTACTAACAAACAGATAAAAAAATTAAAATCAGACTGTTCTGGTACAGGTGCAGGGCTCTGAAGGCCACTTTTTTTTCCTGTTTCCTGCTTCTTTGCTTGTCAGGTAGCTAGTTTATTAATGCCTTCAAAAACAACTTTTGCATACTGCATTGAAATGCACTCAGCGATCTTTCCATTCTATTCTTTAACACACCCTCCCAACAGAAAAAGTTATTGAAAAATAAAAACTATATCATCTATGCTTTGTTTCTGGATTAGCAACATTTCAGTTGGAGCAATTCTCAAGACAAGAATATGAGAACAATACTATATGGAGAACTTATATAACTCCAATGATCAAGGCTATTGCAAACTCAGCTTTTTTTACATGTTTCTGTCCACTTCATTTCCTTCTGAGCACAGCTTGTATGAATACTTTTACTTATATTTTTATAATTTTACAGGAGGAGTGTAAAGAAGAATTATTTTAACAAA
>VWPV01032428.1:0-48974 GCA_013389885.1 Geococcyx californianus | reverse complement strand
ACTAGATCAGGTTTCTTAAAGCCCCATTTAGCCAGGCCTTGAACACTTCCAGGGAGGGGGCATTTACAGCTTCCCTGGGCAGCCTGGTCTAGTGCTTCACCATTCTTACAGTATAGAACTTCTTAGGTAATTTAAATCTAATATCTTTCAATTCCAATCCTTTACCTCTTGTCCTATCTCTACACACACTTATAAAAAGTCCTTCCCAATGTTTCTTGTAGGCCCACTTCAGGTACTGGAAGTCTGCTATAAGGTGTCGTTGGAGCCTTCTATTTCCCAGGCTGAGCAACCCTAACTTTCTCAGTCTGTCTTCACAGGAGAGGTACTCCAGTCCTCTCATCATCTTAATGGCCTTTCTCTGGACTTGCTCCAACAGGTCCACATCCTTCTTACGCTCAGGGCCCCAGAGCTGGATGCAGTACTCCAGGTGATGTTTTATGAGGGCAGAGTAGAAGGGAAGAATCTCTTCCTTTGACCTGCTGGACACGCTTCTTTTCTGAAGTCCAGGATGCGGTTGACTTAAGCAACACTCTCAAGTCCCTCTCAGCAGGGCTGCTCTCAATGCAGTCTCTGCCAACCTGTATGTTTGGGATTGCCTTGATCCAGCTGCAAGACCTTGCACTTGGCCTTGATGGACTTCATGAGATCTGCGTGTGCCTACCTCTCAAGCTTTTCAAGTTCCCTCTGGATGACATCCCTTCTCACTAGTGTGTCAGCTGCACCATGGATCTTGGTGTGATCAGCAAACTTGCTGAGGGTGAACTCAATCTCACTGTCCACATCTGTGACAAAAGATGTTAAACAAGGTCCTGATAGCAATCCCTGAAGAACGTCACTCATCATCGGTCTCCACTTGGATACTGAGCCGTTGACTGCAATTCTTTGAGAGTGATCATCCAGCTAATTCCTTATCTACCGAGTGGTCCATCCTTCAAATTCATATTTCCAACTTAGAGACAAGGATGTTGAGTGGAACAAATGTGTCAAATGCTTCGCACAAATCCAGGTAGGTGATGTCAGTCCTAAAGAAAACTTCAAATTTTGTACTGAATTTCCTCAGGACAGTTTCTGAGATAGATATGTTAATGTTTTAAGGGGTTTCAGTAATAGAATTTTTTTAATCCTTTGCAAAAGAGCAAAAGTTATTCAACTATTGCCTAAATGGAAGAGCAAACAGAAACTTCTTAGAAGTCATCTTCAGAAAGGAAGAAATGACTTTTTATTCTTCTAACATTGATCATTGTTATATAGTTACCCAATATCACACTTGATAATCCTGTTCTACTATAAACTGGTCTGACAAGTCAATCGGCACATTGTTTTCATTTACCTTTAATAGAGATTGGTAAATGTCTGTCAATATTTCATTATAATGCCCATTCCTCCAGGCACAGATTTTTATGATTTTCTTCCAAAGTAAAGGATACCACTTCTCATCTGTTCTATTCTTTGAATCCATACTAATTGCTTCCAGTTTTTCCCAGGCATAGGTTTCCAACGTAGGAAACATCATTGTTTCACATCAGGAGGATAGCATAGAAGGGAAGAGATGAACGGTTTCTTAACATGACTTTAATAAACTCAGTGACTTTATTTTCAAAGTATATGAAATCTATATCTATTTGAAAGGAATAGTCCCAAAGTTCAAACTGTCTTGAGTCCAATGTCACAATTTCACAACAGGTCAGGGAAGTTTTGTCTGAGCTTTTTGTATAATTATGTTTTTACATGAACTTCTCTTTCTTTCTGCTTCCTACTGAACTAGCTCTCCCAGCCATAACTGCTTGTGTGAGACTGTCCAGAAATGAAATGTATTTTCCATTGGGATGAAGCACAAAATTCAGTACAAAAGAGGTCTGCAACGGTCATCTTCCAGCTGAGAAAATCTCACACTATAAGACCATAGAGAAAATTTGTACCATAAGGTTAATGACACTGCAAACAATTTCTCTTTCAATTTCTGGATGCTGCTGTCCTGTCATCCTGATACAGAAAGAACTAACGTGTGAAGGAAAGCATGTGGATTTGACATTTTCATGCACGGATATTTGCCAGAAGTTGAGTCTGGCAAGAGGTCTGGGAGTCAGATATCCCCTTTTGCTGGTTCCTGATACTTAGGCAGGGAAAAAGTGTCCCTGCTAGAGCAGGTGCTTTTTTTGAATCACAATTATAAAAAAATGTTCGCATTTCTGGAGCATTTCAGGTGGGGCTACCTTGCTTCTCAGACTGTGGCTGCAAGAACTGTTGCACTGGGTACAGATTTACTGATTCCGGTCTCCAGACTTTCCCTTAGTGCTCATTCCTGCTATTTCACTTCCATGATGCCAGCAGGATATACCAATTATTTGGCCGTTTTATGAGTTAGATTGATAATGAAATAGGTTTCATAGTAGACGTAACTGGAGGAGCAGGAAGTTCAGACAGGTGCAGAAATAACAGCTAGGGGTGAACTGAGGATGAAAATTAGACCTTTTTCTTTAATGGGTTAGCTTGTGCAAATAACATGAGTGCATTTGGCAAGGCAGTGGAAAAGGTAATCACGAAACTTCAAGAAGGAGACATCCTGTACACAGGTCAGGTTTATAGCTTGTTCGATGTCAACCTTAGCAGCACAACTGAGGGGACATGGACCTGTGGTGTGGAAGAGGAGTCATGACTAAGAATGCGAACAAGGAGACAGGAAGAAAGTATTCCCTAGACCAATATATCTGCCAAGACCACCACAGAACCTCATCCTTTGCAACGTTTTCTACCTTGTTTTAGCTCCTTTCCGGGATCAGATGGTGAGGAATGATACAGGGGGCTGTACCTTGAGCTGAGTTCACAGCACCAGCACCACTAAGACTGCCCACAGCCACAACCCTCAGCAGCCTGCTGTCCACAGTTCCCTGAGTACCTATCACCTTCTCTGCAGTAGTCCTTTGAGGAGACGGTAGACTGCTTTCCTGGGCAAGGCTGCCACTTGCCAAATATCCCCACAGGCTCTTCAGAGACTAACTTTGACAATTCAGAGCCCAATCACCAACAGAGTTTACAATTTCATACAGATGTATCACCTTCTGTTGCAGGCTAGCTGTCTTCTCAGTTTACAGATGTCTTTCTCCCCTAACAAACTGGATTCTGTGCCTATACAGCTCTGCTATACCTGGTAAGAAGTACTTTGTTGTGACAGAGCTTTCTGTCCTTGCAAAGCAGGGGGCTGACTATGTTCTCAGCAATGTTTGCGCAGTCAGCCTGCTAGGAGAGAAGACAACCTGACTGATGCTGCAAGTACATTGAAATTGCCAGAAGAGTTTGGTCCTAAGAAAAGAATTAATTCCTCCATAATATTACTATTCAAAGTCTGTGGAAAGCTATTTGAAAATTTACAGAAAGCTAGGGCATCTCACAGCACAGAAAAGAGTGTGTTGAATGTTGGAGCCAAGGTGGAGAGAGGGCTGAAGGAAGAAATTTTGATCATATCTATGTTCTTCTGCATTGCCAAGAGCTCCAGTCTAACTTTGATTCATGTTGCCAGCACTCCCTGTTTCTGTTGCAGTCCACATTACTTCATACAGTAAATGACATGAGTAGACAACAGCCCAAGAAAAGCAATGTTTCTAGATGCAAGTGCTGGAACTAGCTTACAAGCAGAAATATGAGTTTCCTATTCCTTCACAGGTGGTCAGAGTGTGTACTGGAAGAACCATAAGGGGCACTGGTAGTCACAGACTTGTTACAAAGTGTAAGCCTATTGAAATCCACCTTAATCCCCAAAACTGAGATAGCACTACAAAGTATTCTGCCTAAGAGCAAGCTGGCCTTTCTACTTCTTTAAATCCACATAAGGCAGTGGCTTATAAGCTTTTTGGCATTACTGTCAGTGATCACTGTTTCAAAACGTCAAGAATACTATTTAAAGCTTTTCTCCTCTTACTGCCCCACCTCCTCTTGCTTTTCTTTTTCTAGCATTCTTGAGAAATTCAATGGGAAATCAGTTCCAGTTCACCTCCCTGTGTGACAGATTTCAGCTTCCCCATACAATGCATCAGAGTGCCAAGATCTGTCTCTCAGGCTGTTTACTACAGTCCTAGGCTACATAATTCAGTAGTAGGACCGGGAGGAAATATAAGCAGGAATGGGGAAAAAGATGATAACCAGAGAGCAGATTCTTAGCAAAACCATCAAAAAGTAATGCATTTAATGTTGCTATTTTTGTTTATATTTTCTGAAGATTTTTAAACTAGTTCAATGCCTCAGCTAAGACATGAAAATAAGTCTTTTTTTAGCTATAAAGATGCAGAGTAAGCAACAGAAATGACTGTGCAATAAACTGGCATTCAGCCCACAGAAGTGAAAAGCTCCAGTCAGGTAGGTACACATGTACTCGTTTATAATTCTAGACATCAAACCCCCCACTTTGTTATTTTATGTTGCAATAAGAGTAAACTGCACATCGTTTAAAGTGACTCCTCATTCTCTCAAACCAATAAAAGCTCCTACAGGAAAACATTAGCCAGAGTAATCTAATTATTCTTCTGGATGAACAGAGTTCAAACACAAAAATAACATAGCCTTCACCATAGTGTAAGCGTAGGAGAACCACGGGCTTAAATCCTGGGAAGCAAAGGCACAAGGCCTATTCCCTCAGGGATGCACTTGGAGGAGCCAGACAGATGTCCATATGGCACCAAATCCTACTTCAAAGCTCTTCGCTTCCTTTCTTATCTGGATTTGAAGAGAGAAGTAAAGAAGAATTCCTTTTCAAATCCTGCTTTTAGTGTATCCTTCCTTCAAAATAACCTTATTCATCTATATAAACAATCTCTATTGCTTCAGGCCCTAAGAAACAAGTTTTCTTTTCCAGAAGCTCCCGCATCTGGCATCCTCCAAGTAGCCCAGAGAAAGCTGGCCAGCTCCAGCACTCTAGCAATTCCAGAAAAGCCTATTAGCAAACCAAGACTTCCCTGTTCATTGTTTTTATTTTAATAATCTACATGTCTTAAGTACTGTCCCCTTGAAAGATCAGCACCTTCTGTCCCAAACTGTTTCCTGAAGTAACTCTCATGTTTTTGCTTATTACATTTGAGCAAGCAGCAGCACTGACTTCCTTATATTATTCTACGCTTTCTTGCCATGGAGAAGAAAATGAAAAACACCCTAATGCATTTTTTAAAAGTAATTACAACCTAATCTCAATTTTCTGCCAGCAATCAAACCTTCTGGAGTGCCAATGTGACCATAGCTTAAAAAAACCTTTCATTGTTTTGTAGTGCTTATGTAGTCCTTATAATTAAAAGTATTAGTTTTAACATTTCAATACAATGAGATTGATTATCGAAGAGCTGCCTTTTCACCAAGCAAGGCACAGCCAGAATTGGAGATAAAGAGTAAAAATAAAGATCATAAATAAGTAAGGTTAAAGGAGAACCTGAACAAAATGCACATTGTAAAGCTATAGTCAAATCTACTGACAGTAGCAATGGAAACTGAGATCCAAACTTAAAGAAGAATGAAATTCTGTTTGCCTAATTCTTCATGCACCCCACTGTGGTGTCGATTCAAGTGTTTCTAAAAGAAAGATGTGTTACTCAGCCTGCAGCAACATATCCGTTCAGCTCAAACAGCAAAAAAGTACTCAAGCATCGGGGAGAGTCTGAAAAACTGTAATGAAGCAGTCTGCATCTTAGAAGACTAACACAGCACCTCATTACATTAGTGATATGTATTGTTGCTTTGCATAGAGTATTTTACAAGCATTTCATAATGTCTTAGAAGAATAAAAATACCTCCAGCATCAGCTATGTCAAATTTAAGATAGACTAGTTTAAAAAGAGTGGTTCAAGAGCTCTACATGTTAAATGTCTCTGGGAAAATGACAAGAGCTGGCCAAAGCAGGGGGCACAGATTCATTGCCAGCTAAGTGTAAAAACTTTAAATTAAAAAAAAAAATTATGAAGGCTACCAAAACAAAGAATTTAAAATCAGTTTTCTAGAATCAAGGCAGTTAATGTATGCAGGCAGGAAAGTTGTTTATAATTAACACCTAATTGGAGCCACAGAATACAGTACAGTTAGCAGAGCTGTAAGAAATGGATAATTCTCTACTGCTTCTGTGCTTGTGGATTTAACCACATAAATATGCTAGAGGGAAGGGATGCCATCCAGAGGGGTCTTGACAGGCTAGAGGAGTGGGTCCATGCAAACCTAATGAAGTTCAACAAGTCAAGTGCAAGGTCCTGCACTTGTGTTGGGACAATCCCCAGTATCAATACAGACTGGATGAAGAATGGATTGAGAGAAATCCTAGAGAAAAGGACATGAAAAATTTGGTATGAGTTGACAATGTGCACTTGCAGCCCAGAAAGCCATTTATATCCTGGGCTGCATCAAGAGTAGTATGGTCAGCAGGTCAAAGGAGGTGGTTCTGCTCCTCTTCTCTGCTCTTATGAGAACCTACTTGAGTACTGCATTCAGCCACAGGGTCTCCAGTACAAGAAAGACATGCATCTGTTGGAGCAGGTTCAGAGGAGGACCACAAAAAATGATCAGAGGGCTGGAACACCTCACCTAGAGAAAAAGGCTGAGAGAGTTGAGTTTACCAGCCTGGCTGAAAAAACAGGCTCCAGAGAGACCTTCAATACTTGAAGGAAGCCTTCAAGAAAGATGGAAAAAGACTTCTTATTAGGGCCTGTAGTGACAGGACAGCAAACGGTGGCTTTAACCTGAAAAGATGATTCATTTAGAATGGGTATTAGGAGGAAATTTTGTACAATTAGGGTGGTGACGCACTGGAACAAGTTGCCTGGAGAAGCTGCATATTCCCCATATTGGGAAGTGTCCAAGGTTGGGTTGGATGTAGCTTTGAGCAACTTGATGTAGTGAAAGACACCTCTGCCTATGGCAAGGGACTTGGACTAGATGATCTTTAAAGGTCTTTTCCAACATGAACCATTCTCTGATTCTATGAACTGAGATCTCCAGCACCCCAGAGCAGTTTGCACAGCAGCCTCACGTTTTGGGGGAAAACATTCCTTAGTTTGCCTACCAAGTATGGCCTCTGTTCCTCTCACTTAAATGACATAAATTCTCCACTGAAAGGGTTGCTACCTTCTCCATACAGTTTTGAAGTGTGTACAGAGGTCTGTATATGGTAGCAGTGCTGATTAGGCTCATGAGCTTCAAGTGAGTACGTTTGCTGCCAAGATAGAAACAATGAGCTACAATAAAGAAACGTAAAGAATTATTTTTGCAGCCAGCAGTGTACAGGCAGTAATAACAGTGTGTGATAATTAATGAAAGATCTTTCTCTTGCTATGTAGGAAAAGCTGATGGATGGCAATTTGAATACGTAAGGAAGAACTTATTTATTTAATCACTGAATCCAATAAATTAGGATTGCATGTTATCTTAATTCCATGGGAAACATGGTCCACTGCACTTACATTTTTAAAACTATGCTGATAGAGAGCCAGCTCTGTAGCCTAAGAACAGAACTTTCTGCTGCCAAAGACACACGTCCAAATCCCAGGCTTGATAGGAGTTGGATAATAACGATCTGGGGTAAGAAAGAACAACCTTGATTTGTCCTACAGAAATGTTATGATCTCACAAAGACAGCACTAATTGTTTTGAAGAAAACATGGTAAGCCTTTCCAGGGATGCTCATGTAACATTTGTCTAAACCATGATTGCATAAAACCAGAATTTAAACAAATGGAAATACAAGGAGGTTTCATCATTCTATTTTACCTTGTCATCCAGTCAGTGATTCAACAACACTGCTTCTACCCCAAAACACCCATTACATGCTTATGCTTCCCTGGTGTAAGGAATCACACAGCAATTTATCACAGTAGAGCATATCAGAGAGTAATGGAGAGAGTACTTGGAAGTAATAAGCATCTACCAATTAAGCTGGTCAAATCTATCTAAAATGCTCAGGTCCTTTGAAAATAAAGTCACCATTATTTAGTGACCTTAATATATACTTAAAAGCCCACACATCTCATCTTAAACATTTACTTAAAAGCAGAATTTCAAACTCACCACAAGAAAATTTCTCTTTAAGTTGTTAATATAAGTCTTGTTCTTAGTAAATTTCTAACCAAATTGCCTGAGCAATATCTTGATACACTTCAAGAAAAAGCATAATGTTACTGTGTTTAATTGCTTGTGCAGAAACCAGAATCCCAAGGGGAGAATTAAACAGGATGAATAATGAAGGAGTCATCATCCCAAAGGTAGATACAAGGTAAATCATAAGTAACTATTTGATACAGATATACAGATTTATCTAACAAAGTGAACACCATAAACAGTCATCCCTCTATAGTTAGGAACTTGGGAGATTTTTAACAATGGTAGACTTGTCCTGTTGACTTACCTGTCCCCTTTCCCAACTACCATTATTAAAAAGCAAGTGCTTTTTAAAGCACATTTAGGACTTTGTTCTGGAAAAAATAAAATTGCAAAATTATCATCGCTTTCAATAATTTGGCTAAAAAATTGTCCCTGTACTAGCACTCTGATAGATACTGCTTGATCTCTCTACATTCTCACATTATTTTTTTTTAATATTTGCTACTTTAACTATTATATAGTAACTTTTATTCACTCTTTTTTTATAAGATTTCCTCTTTATACTTATTTCTGTTCATATTGGTTTCTGCCGTACAGCAGACTTTGGTGTTCTTTTGTCTCTTTTTTCCAAATAGCATATAATATAATATGAAAACAAAACAGTTGAAAACTTGTCACAGGTTACAGTGATCTGAAGTTCAGGGTAGGATTTATAACCATAGGTTGCTCCTGCTGTCTAGGCTTCTCTCATCCATGGAGGAAACATCTCAAAAACACACAAACTTTTAGGTGAGTGAAAGTAAATTTCATTTATTCTTTTTGAGACCTGCAAGTGAACTTATCTTGACTGGTATAAACTAAAACAGACTGGCTACATCTGCTTCTAGAATATAAATTAAATAGCTGAAACTTGATTACATATACTTTATATTTAAGAGCATGGATGTTTCTGGTATGTGGTTAGGATTGCAATTAGAATGTTCCTTGATTCATGCATATAAGCACTAGCATACTAGCAAACGGGCTAATGTGCAGATGTAATTCAGATTGTTTGCCTGTGTGCTGAAAGCTTCTCTATGGTTTCAAGAGTAAGTCAGACTGAGCACAGTAATGAGAATTTCCTACCGACACAGTAGATACTACTTTTAGTTCAAATCCAAAAAGTTTCCAAAACCCACACTCAGGGTAATGTAGTCTTTATGTTCAAATTAGGAAACTGAGACATGAGTAATATAAGAAAGAAGAAATGGGAACACAGAAATACAATCTAGTAAGGGGTTTTTAAGATATTTTTCAAATTATGATATAGAAGAGCAAATTTTTTATGTATGTTTAAAAAAGAGAAAAGAGTACACGTAACTACAAATCTCATTCCCACCCTCTCCTGTATTTGTGTCTGAATGTGTTCTTTTACCCAAAAAATATTTGATAGGCTCAATATTAAAAGAAACAGAGATGCCCAGTAAGGATGTTAATGTGTATGAATTCACCAAAGATAGATAATGCCCAATTGAGCCTATGTCTGTCTTTGTGGATTTTCTTGGCAATCTAATCTATCTGGACTTTAGTGACTATGACAGACTATTGCATGAGACATTAATAAATAAGCAGTAAAAAACAGGAACAATAAAAGAATTATGAAAGGCTGAAAACAGCTGTGGTTTTAATGTTGAAAGGTTTAAGTATCAGACTGGAAGAAGAAAAGGAGCTACAGTGCAGCCCTGCACTCCTCCCTGGGAGGAGTTTCATTAAGATTTTGGCACAAAAAGTAGCGTGCCTGTTAAGATTTATCGATGACACATAGTTGGAAAGCAACACCAAAGGGAGATCAAAATAGCAAACAAGAATAACTGGTGATGACTGGCATTAGATAGACATAAGGAACAGTCCTGATACAAGTGAAATTCTAGGCGCATTCCCATGTACAAAAACACTAGTAGGAATTTCAGGTATAAGTTGGGACAGCCTCACAGTGTGAAATGAAAAGCAGTGAGATGCTGTTAGATAATAAAAAAATGGCTAAGCATTCTCAAATATTATAATGTAAATCATAGAATCGTAGAATAGTTTAGGTTGGAAGAGACCTGTAACGGTCATCTAGTCTAATCCATCTGCAATGAACAGGGACATCTATCTTCAACTAGACCAGGTTGCTCAGAGCCTCATCCAACCTGACCCTGAATGTTTCCAGAGACAAACACCTACCACCTCTCTAGGAAGTCTGTTCCAGTGTTTCACCACCTTCATTGTAAAAAAATTCTTCCTTCTATCTAGTTTAAATCTACTCTGTTTCAGTTTAAAACCATTATTTTAGGTGCTATCAGAACAGGTCCTACTGAAATGTTTGTCCCAGTCTTTCTTATAAGCCCCCTTTATATATTGAAAAGCTGCTCCTCAGAGCCTTCTCTTCTCCAGGTTGAACAATCCCAACTGTCTTAGCCTTTTTTTTCATAGGAGAGGAGTTCCATGCCTCTGATCACTTTTGTGGCCCTCCTTTGGATGCACTCCATGAGGTCCGTATCTTTCCTGTGCGGAGCGCTCCAGAGGTGGATGGTAGTCCAGGTGGGGGCTCACCAGAATGGAGCAGAGGGGCAGAATCACCTCCCGTGTCCTGATGACTGTGCTTCTTTTGATGCAGCCCAGGACACGGTCAGCCTTCTGGGCTGTGAGCATGCACTGTTGGCTCGTGTCCAGCTTTTCTTCCACGAGTACCCCCAAGTCTTTCTTGGCAAGTCTACTTTCAATCCTTTTTAATCCCTCATCCTGTATTTATACAGGGGTTTCTCTGCCCCAGGTGTAGGACCTTGCTCTTGGCTTTGATGAACTTCATAAGGTTCATATGGGATCACTTCTCAAGCTTGTCCAGATCCCTGGACAGGCATGTCAATCACACCACTCAGCTTGGTGTCACCTGCAGACTTGCTGAGGGTGCACTCAATCCCATTTCCTGTGTTATTGACGAAGATATTAAACAGCACTGTCCCCAGTACAGAGCCCTGAGGGCTAACACTTGCCACTGATCTCCACCAGGACGTTGAGGCATTGACCACTACCCTCTGGATGCAACCATCCAACCAATTTCTCATCCACCAGACTGTCCACTCATCAAATCCATGTCTCTCCAATTCAGAAAGAAGGGTGTTTGGGGGGACCATGTCAAAGGCTTTACAGAAGTCCAGTTAGATGACATCTTTTGCTCTTCCCTTGTCCACTGATGTGGTCACTCCATCGTAGAAGGCCATTATGTTGGTTGCAGGAAGCTATGTCATCATTAGCTCACCTGCATTTGTGACTGTCTGATCCAGTACCACATTTCTTCTGGTAGAGCTGTCCGTTATCTGCCTTAAGAAGTTATCAGTTATCCTCAGTGCACTCCAGAAGTCTCCTGGTTTTCCTAGTGCTTGCTATGCTACTTTTCCAGCAGATATCAGGATGACAGCCTATGAGCACAATTCTTCCTGTAACTTGGAATAAGAAGGCTTCATCAATAGGCTCCCCTTGATCAGGCAGCATCTAGAAGACACAAAGGTTTCTTTGTCGCCTTGGTCTCTGATTCTTAAGCATAAGCTTTCAGTCTGTTTGTGGCTGTTCTTCAGAGACAGCTCTTCACATTCTATCCTTTTCTGCATGTAGATGGCAATTCTTCCACTTCTCCTTCCTTCCTGTCCTTCCTGAACAGCCTGTAGCCATCAATAGCTGCACTCCAGTCATGGGACTCCTCACACCAAGTTGCAGTAATAGCAAGTAGGTTTTAGCTTTCTAGAAGTGTGGTGGCTATGCTACTATAGCTCCTATGTACAATCTTGCTTTTAGGAATTGGGAGGTAATAGTAAAACAGAAACTGGAAAAGCATCTCTGTGTTTCCACTCTTGGCAGGGACCCTTGTTTGTCTGGTTGTGCTAAGCACCCACATCCAGCAAGAAAAAAAGCCCAGATGAATACAAATAGTACAAAATATCTGCCAAGAGGCTTGGAGACAGGTACTTGCTACCATCTGATTTATTAACACCATGGAACACACCATAACCTTTTTTGTGGCTACCATATTTTATATGCTAAATTCCACGAAGATATTTTCTGTGCTGTGCTGTTCTGGGGCTGTTCTTGGTTGCAAGATATCCTGCTCTGTGGCCAGTCAGCTCTGCTAGGTGCTGCGCACCAAGAATAGGTCACTGCTCCCTCCACGTTAGCGTCCTCTCAGTGAGTCTGCAGTACTGCCAAAGCCAGAAAAACAGAGTTTATGGACAAAGTGATTCATTTGTGTTTGTTAAAAACTAATGAAGAGAAAGTATGGAACTAGTCACAACAAAAGGAACTATCTTTTCTTAAGGAGTTTCTGAATGTATAATCATTTTTTAATATTGTATAATTTCAGCTTGCTTTGTGCAGTCTCAGTTTCCCACACAAGATGGCAGCTGTTCTTTCCTTCTGTTCAGCTATACCTCAGCACAGTGAAAAGCATTTCCCTTTCTCTTGGACACTCCAGGTGCTACCGCAATAAAAAAATAACCAGCGTAATGAACACTCTTGTGACTCTAATCATTATTCCCTCTCAAAACTTTATCTCACATGGTACAGTGTTGTTTGTGATTATCAGTACTGTTTCACTGAATATACCATTTGTCTAATTCCAACAGGTAACAGTAACTGGTTTGCAAGCAGGTCACAGTTTTTGAGGTTTGAAACTGACATGTGAAAGGAAAAACCAAACGCATGCTTCAATTCAGATTACAGGATATTCACATGCAGATAAGAACAGGTAACCCTACACTTAAACTTCTGAACAATGTCTCCTGCTACCCTGGCTATACTGTCATTTAGAGAAGTGTGAGGTTATTTGCATATTACCTTTGTTTTAACACATTAAATATGTGAGTGCATTCCAGGCAAAGCAACAGAAAATTAGGTCTTTGCATAACTCAGACTTGCTAGAAAACAAATACTAAATTTTATCAAGCTTAATATCTGTTTGACTCCAACATTGCATTGAGTGCCCCATAAAGTCAGAAACTCTTAAGTGGATCTAACAATTAATGGTTTGTAATTACATGCCAAAAGCTATGTTAAATTGCCAGCAATACTACCCGTTCCGTTCTGAAATATATGATGAACTAATTTAAATCGTACAGCCTCTGCCCTGCTGCAGGTCTTTCGTCCTTGTGTAGGTTGTGGGGTGCCTCACTCTGCAGTGAGCCAGCCCTCAGCTGGTGTTGAGTGTGTGCATCCCTCCTCCATTGTTGCCAGCATGACATCCCTCTTTAAGAAGAGTCTAGAAGAAATGATGAAGCACCTAAGAGTTATACTTACAGTTCTCTCAGATGCTGAGGAGAGAGAACCTGAACTCTTACACCCTATACATGGAGTATCAGGCAGCAGCAGCACGTAAACAGGGCTAGCCTACTTTCCCTACCTGAATTTCCCCTGGCACACCGAGTTTTGTGCAAGTGGGAAGCCAGCAGGTGTCAGCAAGAGCTTGGGAATAGGACAGACTGTGCTCTCAGAACTCCAGGAGAGGCAGAATCTGCTCACTGATGGGGGAAAAAAAAAAAAAAAAAAAAAGGAAAAAACAACCACTTTTTAGATGGGTGGTTAGCTTAAAAGAACTAAAAATCCCTCTCCTCTGGCCAGCTTCAGAAAGCAGTGTAGCTGCAGGCACTGCCACACTGCACAGCCTCTCCTCTCCACTCTGGCACACAAGCTCGTGCAAGCAGCCCCCATTTACAGTGGGGAACTTACTAGGAATATGTAGGATTTTGACAGACCCAACTGAGTGCCACAAGTTTGGGGACTGCCTGTGAGCACACTTTTAACCCAAGTTCAGCTCCAGCCACACTGTAAGTGGTGAGAGTGCTGGGAGAAGAGCCAGCAGCTGCTGCAGCAACAGAAGGGTGCACAAACTGCTCTACTGAGCACTGAAATTGCTTTAACTCTCCTCTTTACCTCCTCAGTCAATCCATGTTGGTGTAACTCATGGTAAATGTGAACCAATTAATTGAAAGTGACTTACTTCACAATTAAGGGTGAAATTAATTTGTTTCAAGTCTCCAAGAGTGCCTGAGAGCTGAAAAATACATGATAGTTACCACAGAGAAGCTAACAGGTGGCAACTTGTCCTTTGATAGCTTATTTGTATATAAAAGTTTTCACTGAAGTCTCTGTCTTTCAAAATAAAACCCTGACAAGTCTGAATAGAAAGACTTTAGAGTTAAAACACTTCCAGATTAACAGTCAATCATCAGGTCTCTGCATAGATCCTTCATCATAGCTTCCACTTCTGTGAACACTGAGAGTAAAGAAGACTTCAGAACAAAATCAACAATGAAGCTACTTCAGAATTAATTCTTACATCAGGAGTTGAAATAGTCTTTTATAATAAAACCATTTCTCATTTGGAATGTTTGACTACCAATTACTATAAAAGGTCAAATAGGTCTGTAATTGAGAAGAAACAGAAAGGACACAACTTCCTCTCTTTTCAAGAGAAGTCATACCATCCAGCCATCCCAAACACCATGCTTTACATAGGCAGATTTTCAAGGGCAGAAACAACTGACATCAACAGAAAGGATCCCTTTTCTTTCAAACTAGAGAAATCTCCTATGGGAACCTCAACAGTACAGCTACCCACCAGCAACCTCAATGCATTAGCAGGTCATCAAACAGGTGAAAATCAATCATGTTATTTCCCAAAATATTCATTCCAAATTAAATGAACCAGGCTTTTTGAACATTAATGAGTTTTTTATTTACTTTCTCCCCTCGTTTTATTTCTTCTTTCTATACAGAAGTATAGATAGGCAGCAGTATAACCACTTGTGCAAGTAGTGTCACATCACTTCTCTTAGGCTTTCCAGGGTGCTGGTGAGCCACTAAGGCTCCATGTGTATCCTGTAATCATGGTATGGTGAAACTGCCCCACAAATTTTTTAATTGCACTGAGAAAGGAAAAATGTTTCCTTATATCAGCTGCTTGACACCACCCCATAAGTTATTGACAGTCTATGTATGTATATTTTTTACCCCGATTCTCATTTTTACAGAAACATTTTTCATTACCAAATAGCAAAAATCTAATAAAAATTCTATAGAGTTTAGTAAGTCCAATAGCAGGATGAAGTTCTGAGAGCATAATGATTTTCATTGACAGACAGTGTCCTGATTGAAAAAAAAAAATTCCTCATGAAGTTAATGTAAGCACCATAAAGTACAAGAAAGATTTTGGAGAGAACAGAGCAAACTGTTTTCACTTAAAGGTCTGTCTCATGGTGTGTTAGGATCCTTTCCCTGAGATAGCTCTATGAAGTGTTAGGCAATATTGATTTCTTTTTTTTTTTTGATGCTAGGGTTGAAGGCTCTCTAGATAGCAACATTACAAACTGGCAACAACCCACTATGTCTGGACAAGGTTATGCGATCAGCACGACAAAGTGCAGGTGCTCGACCACAAACTGAAAATACCACTGACCTGAGGGGAGCTGCACACTCCTGAAGAGTCTTGGGAACACCCTGAAACAACACCTGGGCTTCAGCCAACCTTGATGGCAGTTTAACACACCCACCCTTCTGTTTCCCTGCTGCATCGACCACCTTTGAGTTTTCCTGAAATCTGAAGTGATGTGACCTGTCACCACACCAAGAAGAGAGAAGTTGTACTCTCAAACAGGCATCAGAGGATGAAGGAGAGGACTCAGGGCTGTCCACACAATGCACCTCCCAGGGCACACCCATAGCCCAGCATCAGTGGAGCCCGATGCCTGCCCACACTTCCTCACTCCCTTACAACAAACAACAGAAGGGAAGAAACCACCTAAAGCGATAGCTACAGCTTCACCTGGGAAAGGTGCTAGCCCAGATACGAGCCCAGACTCCAGGAGAGAAAACTACCCCACCCCTGCCTCCAAGCCTCTACCAGCAGGGTGTTTCTTCCCTGGAGAATTTCACCTTGCTGCACCAGAGTGGCAGCTCTACACACAGACACGCCAACTGTACACATCTAAAACATTTTGTGCTTCCTCTGCTTGGAAACAGTTGGGTAAGGTTTGTTTGTTGGGAGTTTACAAATAAGGTGTCCACAGGAAATGTCATGCTGACCAGCAGGTGTTAAAATACAGGGGGCTGCCACAGGAAGTGTTGTGAGTAATCTTACAAAGAAGTGCTACCAACACTACCTTAAAAAAATATGTCATCATCTTCAAAAATAATTGGTAATTCATTTGCTTGAGAAGCCAGGTTCAAAATTCTGTTTCCCTGGCAACAGCTCAGGATGTTAAACTGTGCAATGTGTCTACGAAAGAAAATAAATGGGAATGGAAAAAGGATTTGCAGAGAGAAGGAAAGCCAAGAATGGGTAAGCAGTCACGTATCAATAACCTCAAAGATCAAATACTTCATCCTTCTAAGTTATGCAGGAAATAAAGGCTAAAGCCAGTAGTTGCTGTTGGTTTTATCATCTAGTTGCTTTCTTTCCTGCAGTTAGTGTTAAGTGCCAAAAACTGTTTTGGCTGCTTCTAAGAGACAAAAGGGGCTGAACAATGCTTTCTTTTCTCCTTAAACACTGCTGGCCATCTTCAGAAGTGCCCACTGGTGCCTTTTGTTGTATGAGCAGGGATGAAATAGCCTGGATAGCCACTTATGGGACACCATTAGAACATGGTGAGTCAATAGGGTCCTACTCTGTGCCTCAGAGTGGCCTCCTGCGTATCCACCTTGCACTACACAAAGGCCGATGTGCAATGGAGGGAGGACAGGCAAGTCGTGCTTTGCTGCTCTGCCAAGCCAGAATGAGCTGCAAGCACCCAGCCAACAGCTCTCTTTGCAATTGCAGAGCACTTCACAGGCAATATGCCAACAAACCTCATTCCAAGCACTGCACAACCAGACAAAAATCTTTGCAGCACAATTTGCAGAGTGGCACTGTTCGCAGAGTGGCATGTTTCAGTTTTTTGTTCCTATTAAATATACCCCCAAACTTATTAGTTTTCCCCTTCACCTGAGTTCCCCTCAAAGGACTTGCAGAGTTTGCTAGCTGAAATATCTCTGAGAGGTCATGCAATACGAACTGAGTAAGAGCTCTCAGAAATTATTTGATATTTTCCAAGAATGAAAAATCTCGGAAGAAAATGGTAACTCTGGTCTACCCCCATTCAAATGACAAGAGCAAGATCTTCCTTTTTGTGTATTGAATAAGCCACTAAACCTTATCCTCCCTACCAGAATAATATCAAGAGGAGAGTAATACAACACTTACAAGTCCTTCATTTACCATTGATAATCACCTGAAAAGACAACAGTTGGCCATTGCGACTTGTTTAGGACTCCAGCTGTGGCATCTGAGGTGATTTGTGTCCATCTGCCTCAGTGCTCAGTTCTGTTAGCTGAATAAAGCAACAACAAGAAAATCTGAAGTTGCAACAAAATACCAGGATTTATTTAGACATTTATTGTGTTTCAAGTCTGTTTGTCTCTAAATTGACTTAGGCACTCCCCTCCATTTTTCGTAAATTAAGCTTCTTTTCTAGTGTCATTTCATATTAAAAGTGATTTTAGAAGTGATTTGGCATATTTACTGCCCCTCTCCTCAGGGAACTGTGAATGTACTTAATAAGAACTAGATTATGCTCAGTAGCAGCCATCCCCCTCGGCCACAGGGGTCTCTCCCTGTCCGTAGGAGATCCTCCAGCCTGGTTGAGGACTGACAGAATCAATTGTCAGATTTCTGGTAACTTATCTCCTCTGCAACTGCTTGCTACTTCCATTTGATAAATTGCAGGAAAGCAGAATGAAAAGTCACAGCAAGGAACAAGTGGTTCTGTGTGTTTTCATGTTAATGGGACAGTTCTACTGATGATACTAGAGCTGGGGCAGCTAATACCTCCTACACAGTAGTCTATGGCTGTGACACTTTATTGCCAAGCTCTTTTTGACTACGTTTAGCAGGAGCCAGTTCGAAGAAATGAGTACTGCACAAGGCGTAAGATTCTCCTTGATCATGGTTTGAAGCCACTTCTAGGACAAGTTCCTGTTTCTCCACACGCCCTTCATCTATGAAAATTAGAGGAAGGAGATCAAATATGATCCCTGAAAAGAAAGATCAGAGACCTAGTTATGGGGAAAAAATAAAGCTAATGGAAAAAAGGTCTTCCAAAAGAAGCAAAAAGAGAAGTCCTAAGCATCGGTCTGTGGCTGAGAAGCCATTCGGGTAATACTAGATAGGATTTGACTTTACTATTAGTGTGGAATTTCCTTAGTCTTCAACTCTACAGTCTTAAAATTATTTCAGGATGTTAGAACTAGAAAGGCTGAGGCTGGTTATGTGGCACTGATAGAGAAGCAACAGCAGCACGTTCCAGCCACCAGAGTTGGTCACTAATAACGGCAGAGTAGCAAAAACTAACATTAAGGTAGCACAGTTTTGCCCACCTCTGTCCATCACCCAATTTCACCATCACTACACATTCTGAAGTCATCCTCTGCCTCCAGCAAAACAACCGTTTCTAGGAAGGAGATGGGGTAGCTTTCCACTTTTGTCTTTAACAGCCCTGGGTGACTGCTCCTTGTCTGAGTTCTGCCCTTAGTTGCAAAACAATATTGACTGTGACTGTTCCACCAAACCGATTATGCTTCTTTGACCTGTGCCTTTTAAACTTTAAAGATTGCTCTGAGTTGCTTAGAGAAGCAGTTTAAGTAAGCAGGCACTGTGTGCGGAGCAGCAATAGATGAACAGTCATTTGCGGAGGAAGGTGACCAGACTTATCCTTTGCTCTTATGGACATTTATTTCACAGACAGAACAGCCCCAGGAAAGTCCTCTACCTCCCACACATCATTGTTACAATCGAAGGTTTCGTTGTACCTGGGAAATGTTTTTTTTTCCAGTTATTGTCTTCACCTTAGAGCTTTATGAAATCATTTAATAAATAAATTACCATTTCCAAGATAAGAACAAAGTTTCCAATAGAATGTCTTTTCTATGGGAAGTCACTGTGGAGAAACTGGAGAGACCTGAGGTGCTTGTAAAAACTTTTGGTGTTGGTAAGCTGTGCAGCAGTGCTTTGTGCTTGCTAAAGCTTCCTAAGTATTCTTTCCTGTATGTCCATTAATGTTGGCTGGCTTCTAAATAAGCATATATAATCTTAACTGAGGACAATTTTGTATCCATCAGATTGGAAGACAAGTAGTAGAAAACTTGTCTTACTATGGCTGAGAAAAGAGACTTGTATTTAAAGAACCTTCATGTTTTGTTTTCCCCAGCCATGGCTTTCACGGTCTTCAGCAGCTGACATCCAGCCACAGTCTTGATCTGTTCCCCTTGCAGCTTCATACAAGTTTTGCTAGACTCATGGAGAGAAAAAAAAAAAAAGAGATTTACAGAATATGGCAGTTGGAAGAAGACAAGGTCTAGTGGCAGACATTCCTTTCTTAACCTTTTGGGGACCTCCAAGAAGAATCTATCAGATTTTAGTACACTTCTCAAGGCCTTACTGTTTTTCTGTGGTCTTTAGAGAGGTCTAAGAACCCAGGATCAGTTCCTGCCCAGCATCTGTTACCAACAGGGGACCATCCATCACTGGCTCTAAAATTATTTCCATTCCTTGTCATGACCTGAATCCATGTTGTGACTGATCTAAAGTGTTACCTTCAATTAGAGAAGCTTGTAACGATCTTAGCATTTTCTTTGTGATTGCTGGGAAATGGGAGGTTTGATACCGTATAGCAGTGCTAGGTGGCATTTCTTCAGTGTTGGCCCTACTATGATGTATTAGCAATAGGAATGGAAAAGTTCTCCCTGAATGACGTGGTGCTCATTTTAATCAAATGTGGCAGCAGTTCTCCATGATTCTCACATTAGTTATAAGATCATAGGACAGAGTCACAAAGTTTGGGTCATGATGCCATTGAGATAGTCTTTCATCACTTCAGCTCACATCACACACATGATGTTTCTCTTTTATAAAATGTTTTGTGAACTTGGAAGACTTTAGGATCAATTTCTTTTTGGAGTAAAATGCAATTAAGGAATGTATTGATGTTTAAGATTTGCAGTCTGGTTTAAGGTATTTTATTGGAAATTTTAAGCCAAAGACTCTATTTAAACAAAACAAAAGTAAACTCTCCTCATCTTTGATGCTGATTTTATAAAGTATAAACTTTTTAGGCTGTATTAGCTTTGTCCAAAAGGCTACTATAGAACAGGCCAGTGAAACACTACATGAAATGGAAATGCCAATGGACAACAAAGAGAGTCAACAAGATGTAATAAAACAATTAAAAATGAACATAAGGCAAGACCACAGCATCTTGTAAATCAACTATTACAGCACTAACACACACTGCAGTATGAAGTTTACTAAGTTTAAATTACCCTAAGACTTATTCAGGTTTGGTGGAAAAACACCATATGCAGTCAATGAGACAGGAGAAAGACAAAAGTAATCTTAGTCCACAGAACTACTGAGCAGCCTATTTTCAGTGTAACAAACATTTGACTTCACAGTATTCTGTTGGCCCAAGTCAAGTTGAAAAAGGCTGGAGATGTGTGTGGAAATAAAGTTCCACTACATATCATTATAGAAACATAGTAATAGGCTGTTCCCAGAATTTCTGGGAGACTACAGGACTGCTGAGGTCTCAAAGGGCCTGACAACCACTGACTGACAGTACTGCAATTTTCATCAGTTTTATTTTTGAAAGACAAAGTCTGGTTAATGTGGCAATGACAGTCATGGGGAAGGAAGCAAGCCTGACATGGAGTCCAGTAACTTGGTTCAGCAGCTGGCAGTGCTCACAAAATACATGTGTGAGAGACATGGGGAGATATAGGGAGAACAAGTGAATTTCCTTTTTAGATGCAGCAAAAATTAGTTTGGATTTTTTTTCTAAAAAGAAAAATCAATGGAGGAAGTAGAAACATTTAATTAGGTATTTTTTTAAAAAAGGATTTGATTTTTGTTTCACTGCAGAAGTAAGATTTATAGCGTGAGGTTACATTTGATATTACATATAGTAAATTGTGAAACAAAACTCTGAAATATGAAATGCAATATTTTTCAAACTCTGAAAGGGAAAAGTTTGGAATTTTCACAAACTGTTTTCAGTTCTTCCTTACAGAATCTTTGGGCTTCAGGGGGCCAAGTGAAGGGCAATTTCTTTCTTATGTAGCAGCAAAAGATGCAGTTTTGAAAATTCCAAACTCCAAAAAGTGTCTTGTGACATGTAAAAAGTTGCTTTTGTTGAAGCTGCATAGTCGAGCAGAGTATTAGCAGTATGACTTCACAAAAGTAAAAGACCCTGTGCGTCTTCAGCTCTGCTCTCCCTCTGCTCCAAGCATCTTTGTCAACCCAAGAACTTACACATAGATGTTCATCATTCAGTGAGCAGGAAAGAAAGTGTTTTGTAGCAAGTCACTATATTTTACTTTTGTTACCTGAGCTTTGTTATCACACACTATCCAGAAAATATCATCAACTGAAGAAAAAAGTCCATCACAGTTATTTATACCTATACTGGTCAGCTCCTATGAAACATTCAGCAGCAGCAGGCACATCATTCCCAGTTTTGAGATAAGACATAGATTGTAAGACCTCTTTCTACTATACAATTTAAAATAGGACATTTTGCAGTTAAAATAGAGTTGATTGACAGCTAAGTGGAACGTTAATAAGTTTACAACTCAGTTTGCCACAATTTTGATTATACTTCCATAATTTTAAAAAAAAATATGAAACTCCACTACTGAAGTAGTGAATCTTTCTCTTTAACAAACGTGTTTACAAAAAACACAGAACAAGATGGTCTAAGTGGTTTCATGTGCAGAGAAACATATGTCTCCTGACAGTGTCATGCACCAAGATGATGGCTCATTGAGGATGGTTTCAGGTTTCTGAACAGATTGGTGATAGGATGGTGTTGATGCTAAGTGAACGTGCTAGTCAGGATCACATCTGAGTCTTTCATGTTATAGTAAACCTAGACTGGACCCTGACAGTATGACCTCATTAACCTCATGACTTTTGATCTCTCAGTTATGTTCAGCTCTCTACTCACAGAAGAGTTTGGGACAAGCCTGACTCTAACAGTAATTTATTTATTTCCATAAATGTTCTATTTACATTGGCTTGGAGGTCACTGTATCTTTTTTTTAGACAGTCACACTAAGTAGGGAATATCTATTCATTTGAGATGCTGTAATGGTCTAATAATACAGTCGCAGGACACATATGTTGTACAAAGAAATTTAACCTGTGAATTCATTGCCATCCAAAATTTCAACATGAAACCAGAAAATGATGACAAGTGATGAAAGCGTCACTTGAGACTTACTACAACTATGTAATTATATGAGCTAGACCTGTCTAGAGTATGAAAATCCCCTTGTTCAGAAGGCAGGCGAGGTTTAGAGAAGAGCTAAGCTGTACGGGGAACACGTTGAAGACGAGCTCTATCAATACAACACCAGTGTAGAATGAGACGGAGGTCATAGCTCAAAGCCTAGGCAGAAGTTACCCACACTAGTTATGAATGGGAGAAAATTCTGAATGGTTTGGTTCAGTAAGAGGGTTCTGTATCAATGTTGATGTCTTCATTCTGTCGTGATTTCTTCTGTAATCCCTGGTGTCATGACTAAATTAAACAGGCCTAAAGACCATGCTGTTTGTTCTGTTCTAGAATCACAGAGGACGCAAACTTCCCAAAGTAAAATCAGGGGTGAATTGGGCAGAGAAGTTGTTGCTTTAATGCTTCACATGCTTCTTACAAATTCAGTCCAAATGAAGCCACTGCATTTTCATTATAGAAGTACCTGAGCAACCCTGGATCAAGAGCTTCATTTTGATGAAAGGTTAAAGTCCCCCTCGAGTTTGACATGTATTACATTTAAATGTACTATGGTAAATGCTAGGGTTTATTTGTAACAGTAAAGACAGAAATTACTTTTTTGTTAGAATGGAGTGGGTAGAAGTTAACTCATGTAACCTACAAACATAACTTCAAAAATAATTCCTGGTACATTGATGCTCCTCTGATTTTCAGTGTCACTAAGGTACTGTCAAAACTGCTGCCATTGTTATTCTCAAACATTTTAAAGTTAGCTGTTTCCAAATGAACAGGAAGAGGGCTTTCCTACAACTAATATAGTAAGATGTACCATGTCCTCAACACTGAAAATCCATCCAGCACTCAAGAAATCATTGATCATATATTCAGATTTATTTGGGTGCTTATGCAATGTTTTTTACCCCTCTATTAGTATGCAACATGTGCATTCATCAATGCCACCATTTGGCTTTGCTCCTTTAGCCTGGGCTGCCGTCCACCTCTCAGGGTGGCAAGTTCTATTCTGTGCCCTTCATCCTGTGGTTTGTCCACTCTTGTCTACATCTTCCAGTCCTAATAACACTGATTTCTCTGCAGTTGTCTATACTGTCTGTACTGACTGTTTTGTACAATTAAAATACAAGGGGTTTTAATATTCTGATGGGACAGCACCCTTCATCATATCAGACAATGATCATTCATTGTGGGAGCATGTTCACTGGTATTGTGGGGACGCCCCTATAAAAAGTCTTAATCAACAGCAACAGATATCAGAATTTAACCCTTTCAGATCTCCCTAAATTTGAACTGCTTTCTTTACTAAAAAATTAAATAAGCATAAAGTATGTATAGAACCTCATAATATTGTTTAAATAAGACAGCTACAGTACTTTGACCTATATCTAACACTGACTTTTCCTGAAAGTGCTGTCTCACAGCTGCACTTTAGTCTCTGGTCTACTTTTAATAAATGTCAAAGAACCATCCCAAATGAGAGGCAACAGCACAAACATGAAAGGTGCAATGGCTCAGTACAATTATTTAATGAAGATTAGATGAAATTAGATAAAATTATGCTCAATCACAGAAATCAAACCTTCCTTTAGAAGTTCTCCTGTATTGTTAACCTACTTTATTTACTATTAAATATTATCCCTAGTAAACAGCTCAGAATCAAAAATTATCACTAGCATTCAACAGAAAAAGGTCTTCCTTCCTTTTACCTCCTCAGCTGGCCGCTTGCTGTTGACCCCTGCTCTGGTACCTGAGTCTTCCCATGATGCTCTTGAAAGACCTTCAGTGCCTGGCACTGTGAACTCTACTCCTGGCGCAGAGCATGGGCGTTTGCCAACAGCAGTAAGCAGCCTTGCTGGGCTTGGTGTGGATCTGGTCTCACCTGCAGAACATGGCACAAGCAGGACTCATGGGCAGGATCAGCAGGGAGGAGCAGCTGCACAAGGAGACAAAAGGCTATACGCTTCGTGAAACAGCAATGTGGGGGGAACTGCTAACAGGGGTAGGAGCTGCACTAAGCGTTCATCACAGCACAAGGTCTCCATCGTGCATCTCCACTGTGAACCTCAGGATAAAGTGCCTTTGAAGGCTCATAAGCAGCACCTCCAAAACAATGACAATGAGAAATGTTCTTTCTACATCCAACTATTTTTATTGTACTTCTAACGTACACACAGTGGATATATTTCCTGCTAAGGATTTTTCCTAAGCTGGTTGCCAAATGTGTTCAATATTGTAGTCCTGGGGCTGAACTAAACTTTGCCGTTTTTTTGTTATTCAACTGAAAATATAGGAGAGCTCTTATAACAGAGCTTGAGAGTACATCTCCCAGCTCAGTGGATTGCCTGGTGCCAGCCTGTGCATTCCACTCATTGAAATGCTTCTCAGGCAGTTGCCAGTGGGTTTAAAAGTATATGATAAGAAGACTTTTACCTTTATTACCTCCCTCCTACAATTCAAAATCTCCCAGTCACTTTTACCTTTCTTTCCTGAGTAAAGCTGGAACTTCATAAATCACTATGTGAAAATAAATATCAAGAGAGAAATAAAGACCAATATCGATAAAACACAGTCATTTCTGAAAAAAAAAATATTGGAAATCATCTGACTAAGAAAAGAGCAAAAATAGATTACTTACTTAGACTTAGTTTTCTGATATTGTAAAGCCTGTTAAGCCCTCAGGGACAGATCCATTGGTCTCTGCCACAAAGCTTAACAGGCTCCATTGAGATGAAAAGGCAAATGCAGCAGGCCCAAAATTACCATACTCAGTCAAGTGATGTGAGTGCCATAACACTCTTTCAACATAAACATGTGCTTCTCCTTTATTTTAAGAAAAGAGCTAGAAATGCTGAGGCAGCATTCTGGGGCTGTTAAATAGTACTGATGTTTTTATTGTTCAGTCAAATCTCACTCCTAACTATCTCCTGGGATATATAACAGTGCATTCAGTCAGAGTGACTAGTCATCTAGTGAATGAGCTAGAAAGGTCCAGCTCAGTAAGAACTAGAAACAGTTTACTTGCCTGAGAAGCAAAACATCTCAAGCCAACCAGCTACGCATTTTCAAAACTCAAAGCCACTCTTGAAAATTCACCACCTCCTCAAATCTTCTGTGCTCAAATGGCTGATACCACTTGTGAGGTAAGCTTAATTCAGTCAAGAAAAGGGGGTGGGGAGTCAATTTTTCCCTGCAAATCTCTGTTAATACACTAGACTATATCACTGGATTAATAAGCATACCTCTCTACGTGCTTAAGAGGAGCATGCTGCCACACCATAAGTGCACCGAGCTGACAAGAAAATTGAGTCGATATACCAGTGACCCCCTCCCAGAAGAGTTAATTCCATTTTGGGTTCTGCTATGAGCAATTAAATATTCTTGAAACCAAGAGGAAAGCATGGCTTGATTCCACACTGCAAATCAAATGATGAGTGGTTTAAAGTAATGCCCATAGGGTATAGTCCTCAAGATCCCACTCCTCTGCTCTTACCTCCTTCCTGCAAAGAATTTTACACCTTAACCACAGCCCATTAGTTATTCTTACATAATGTAAGAAATAAGGCGGATGTCTGAGGAGCACTTTAAAAATGAGGTAGGCATGTAACTTAATCTAACATGTTTTTGATCAAGAGTAACCCTGAAAGAGCCCTGGGAATCTTAGCTGTAACTTCAATGACAATTGAAGCCCAATCATACGCCATGGAATACCCATAAACAGTGTGAATACCACCTGGTCTCCTGGCAATTCCCATCACTCACTTTGTGACACCAAATGTCAGCCAGGCTCACAGAAGCAACTTCACAGAGGGGCACTCCTCTCACAGACTGGTCACAGGACTTTCGCTCAATTAAAGACACGCAACGCTAGTGGTCTACCTCTCCTAACAATAACACAGCTGCATGCTGTTAAAGCAGTTGGTGCTTAAGTGAGAACTAATAAATAACGGTATGTCCTGCCTGTTGCAGTGGAATGCGATAGCGGAGGGGGAGCGGGCAGAGCTGACAGAACTCAAGAGACTTCACTTGCAATACTCAAAGGTCAAGAATCGCAGCCTCAGTTTACAGCTTCAGTATACTGGTATAATGCTCAAAATTAGCTCCACCGTACTATGAGAAACATGGTGATGAACTAGTCAAGAGCATTTCTGCTTTCTACCATGAATACCTCCAAATCTAGGCTATAATGTCACTTGTTTAAAAAAAACTTTTGTGTCAGGACCCTTAAGGATATGGAATAACAACAGAGCTGAGTATAATTTTGACTGAGGCACTGAACTGCTGATTGCTAATATCTAATTGCTTTAACTAATGGATAGGTTAAAAAAAAATGCAATATTTGCCTAATTCCATAGGCAATATTAAAAACTTTACAATAAAATATTCAAACTATGCTGAGATAGATCTGTTTCTTCAGTTCTGAGCCAGGGCCTGAATTACTCCTCTTTAAAGCAAATCATGAAATATTGGATTTATTTTATATCAAACTCTGGTTTTCTGTATTTTTTTTCTTTCTATGTGTAGGTTTTTCTGTATTTAAAGAGCTTGGAACATGTTTCCTAAAACATCCAATCCATTTTCTTCTCCCTGCATGAATCATTGTTTCAGAAACAGATTTTTTTTTAAAGGTGCAAGACTTGCAATATAATGGCAATAACTAAAAACTATTGCAAGTTAAATGCAAATTTTCAATGATTCTTCAAAAAATCTGTGGTAAATCAACTATCTGCATCAAAGGCACAACCGTCTATGTTTTGCACTCTGTATTGCCAGATTTTAAACAAAACCGGTAGATTGTAAAGTAGAACAAAGCAATGCACACCCAGTAATACCTGGAAGTAAATCTACTTTAAACAAACTGACAACAAAGCAAATACTTATAAAGTTATTCATACAGTTCTTCTCTGTACTGCTCTAATTAACCAGAAGACATCTCTGAAAAAAATTTTTTTTGAAAATAGTGAAAATTCTATTTTCCTCTCACATTTTTCACCTTTAAATCTGAGAAACACCAGTAAATACAAACATGCAGTTAATTTAACAGAAAAAAAAGGGCAATCTTAACACTTAACAGTGCCTTATTAATACCTGAAAGATGGTGATTTGGTTGTATCTCTTATCTCAGGCTTTGTATATATAGAACTGTGCTTATTTTTTTTTTTAACTTCTTATTCTTTCTTGTAGAAGTTTAAAGTACATTCATCACTTATCGTATTACACTTGGGTGTTTGTTTTCAGGCTCTCCTATTCTGGTATGGCTCCCAACCATCTCAGATTGCAAAGTTATGTGAAGACTTTAAATTCCTCATATCCAATGTTCTGTACGGGGACAGGTTTAAAAAGTAGCCAATAATGTCATATTCTCAAAGCCATAAAACTATTTCTTGGTATACTGTAAACGAAGATACATCAGCAAGTCAGAACCACAAAATTAAATTGCTCACAATAGTAAATAATTTTCTTATCAGAAAAAGGTAATAATTCACAGAAAAAGAGATATGATCAATATAACCTTGAATATTTGTGGGTATCTTTTAAAGGCTGTCTTGTTTTCATATCTTTAGAAATTCCCTTTAATGCAAAGAGAACTGAAAGCCTAATGGAAATTATTTCCTTAAATGTTTGCTTACATTTGAAAATGAAATTTTCATAACAGCTTGTTCCTTGTTTCTGCTCACTCCCTGCAGATATTCAGATGAAAGATATATTTATGCCTAAAGGTACAATGGGACTAAAAGCATCTGAACTTACCTCTGCTTTCTTTTCCTGTATAAATTTGATTAAACTGCACAGAATCTTTGCAGGCATCTAACTCCCAAGGAAAGTAGTGGGCACTATATGCAAAAGTAGGAAGAGTGCCAAAGTGCTTTAAGGCTCTGCACCCTAATATTTAGTTTTCTTCTTCTGTAAAGTGAAGACAACTTTAGACAAGTAACATATTCAAGACAGCAAAGAGTTTTGTTACTTCCATGGCAGGGCTTGTATAGGATACACCTCTGCATGCTGCGTTGGGTTTCTCTCAGCAATAACAGCTAGCTCTCTTTACCAGACTGTGGTGAAAAATCATGCTGAATTCTCATTTACAGAGCTTTTTTCTATAATTGGGTTGGCTTACTTTTAAACTTTTAAAGAGCGAGAGGAGCTCTGCGGTTATGCTATACAATTCATCAGTTACAGTTGCAGCTGCTGGACCGTGGATCTTCCTTCTCCCTCCACTACGGTTCTACAACCAAGTCTTTGAACCCTGGTTCTGATCAGGGTTTTTTCTTGGCAGTTTATTTGGTTTATTTTCTTCATGAAGCAGAGCTGTCATCACAAGTCAATGGATAAGCTCTGATCTCTCATAAAGTTGAATTCTGAAATGACATATAGTCAAATACAGGTTCAAGACTCCCTGTTAATTACATAGGGCTGGTTTACTCAGTACAACAGAACTTCAGCAAAAAAAAGACTATAGGTATATATAGGATTAAAACACAAGGAACTGCACCAAAAAAGCATAGACTACTTTCTTTTAATGGCTAGAGAGGATCCAATCCAAAGGCTCAGGATCGGTCTATTTCTTAGAACTTGGACATCTGTGTTGTACATGCAATTGCACACTGAATGAGACACAGTTGCTCATTACTATAGTTAGAATTGACACATTTGACATAAAGCCTAAAAATAGGGAAATCCAGAACTCTAACCCTTTGCCCAGGTTTTCTGTGATCACTGGCAACATATGATGTTCTGACACAATGTAATTTAACAATGTCTTGATGAAAAGAAAATTCAGTCTTGAGGTTCCTATTGATAATAGCAGCTGGTTATACCTTACGATAAAACACAGCTTGTTTTTGTTATTCAGCACTAATTCTGAGGAGGAAAACGGTCTCTTTCATACACTTACAACTGGCCGAAAATTAAATTCCTTGTTTTAAAACATCAAAACATATCAACTTATATCAATGTCAGGGTAAAGCGATAGAGGAAGGATAGTGTTCTACTTTTGAAATTAAGCATCCTAATAAAAATAAAATTAAAAAGTTATTGACTAACTGGTCTTTTAGAGACTGCTAATATTTTACAGCATTAGACAGAAAACTAAAGAATTTTAAATAGTATATAACTATATAGAGAATAACCCATTCGGGAGGGGAAAAATCCACACAACAAAAAAATTTCCAAATTTTAACACTGCCAGTGGTGACCCCTAAGGGCTGGCTATTGGCTGCTAGAAGCGCCAGTAGGGAGATCAGGGGCAGAAATATAGGTGTAGCCTTGGCTTGTTATTCCACTAAGAATAAAAATTGAAAACCATAAAGTAATAAATTCTACTCTTATTGCAGTAAAACATTCATAAAGTAAGCAATTCTCAAAGTATGAACCTGACTGGGTGACTCAGATATTATTTAAAGTTTTCTTACGATCATCTTCTTGCTGGTAACATCAACACATAAGACATTATTCAATGCTTTCAAGGCAACATCATTGTACACCCTAAGTGAAACATAAATTTAGTTATCCTCAGAACAATAACAATGAAGTTTCACTGGCACTTTGGACAAGTCTGTGCTGTTCTAACCTCAGATTAAAATAGCAAACAATTCAATCTAAATATTTATTTAACACATTCTCTAGCAACATGGATTTAATAGTAGTTTAGAATTGTAATCTTGGTATTTTTCATATGTACGTTTGTACGTTTTTGTTGTGATTTATCTAAATTATATAAGCATTAAGTCCGTAGGACTATGACCAGTACACCAAGGTCAAGGACACTATTAAGCAGTTCTTTGAAATGTGCTGTAATTTCCAAAGATTCCTTGGAAATGTAATTCTTTTTTAGTACTGTGAATTTCAATACAACTACTTGCAAAGACATTATGAGAGTAAAAGTGACCAAGAAATTCAACAGTAATTACAGTAGTAAATCTAGCAGACCCCATTGTAACCAGGACAGTCACAAGCAATTTTGATTTGACAAATTACATTAAATCAATCTTAATACTTTTTACAGAAATGTAGCAGCCTTTGGATGATCACAGAGTCAGAGAAGGATTCAGGTTGCAAGAGACCTCCAGAGATCTTCTGGTCCAACCCCTAAAGATGGGCAAAAGCAGTAGATGCTATATATCTTGATATTGGTCAATTTAAAATTTTTTCTCCCATATGCAAAACTCATTGGAATAGTATCAAATTAACTGGAAAGCCACAAATAAATAGTAATAGCTCTCCATCAAACTGAACGTGCTTGTTAACTGGGTCTAATTTATGCTTACCTGCTGTTTTCATTTGTGATTCCAAAAGTGGAATAAACTTCATGAAATATGAATCCAGTTGCAAAACTGGACAATGGATTAAAAATCAAATTAATCATGACAAATCAAAAAATTTATCTGAACAAATCACAATACAATTTAATAACGACAAAAGTGGTCACATATGAAGAAACAGCTCTGTGAATACAGACAGTCATTTAGCGGGAAAGTCTTTGGAAACTTTGGGGATTACAAGGAGAATACCAACCAGAAGCACAGCACACATCTGTTTCTTTTCATCAGTGTGGGCAAACTTAAACCAAAATACAAACACCATTTTGGGCACCACACTTGAAGAAAGATGTGGATCTAGTGTAGGGAATCCAGAAGCTGGCAAAAGACTGATTAGGAGTTGCTAAAGCACAAGAAATGTTGGGAAGAAGTGAGGCAATTTAGAAGATTGAGAAGGAAAACAGCAGCCTTTGCAAACAAATGCTGCCTCAGAAATCTTGGCAGTAGTAGAGGCTTAAAGTGATGTAATAGAGGTAGAGGTTAGAACTCGGAAAAAGTTTAATTCAAGGCAATTAATCCCTGGTCTAGGCAGAGTGGGGAGTATCTACCCCCAATTATCTTTTAAGAACAAATAAACCAGGAACCTAAACAGATGCAGGCAGAGCTGATCCTGCCCTAGGTGAGGGATACTCATTGATTTTACCCTTCATGATCGTCCTTCAGCAGACTTTTCACTTCAGTTTCACGGCGCTTCCTCCCTGGCCTCACCCCTTACCTCTGTATTCAGTTTTCAGCTCATTCCTAAAGTCTTAGCCACACTTTTAAGAAATCATAGGGAATGATCTAATGAGCTGGTGTCATACTCCTGCTCTTCAGGTGCATTATTCTCTTCTTTCACTTGCATCTTCCTTGTATATTAGGGAGCACGTACCACTCTGTGTGCATGCATGTCTGTAAGTACTTTTCAAACACAAGAAGTTCCCATTCCTGATTAGCTTTAAAAAGTCACCAAAATAAATGTTGTGTAATACATGCTTCTCAATCAAGTTGCATCAGTACACCTCACAATGCCATTTCAGAGTTATGATGCAGCTGGTGATAGCTGAGATTGTACAGTATACAGAGGTGAGACATTTTTTTCTAAAATAGAAGTATGAGTAAATATCAAATAGCAACATTGGCTTACGTTATATCATCAGTTTTGAAGAGGAAATGACCCCACAGATTAATGAGGAATACTGCCTAGAAGTCACAGGTATGATGTAGTCTTGCATTATTAAGCAAGACCTAGATATGATCTAACCTACTTCAAACAGCCCAGCCTTTAATAGAGAGGTGAGAAAAAAGGCAAAGTACCAATAGTCCATATTTATATCTGGTGTAACACCAATGAAGCGAACAGAATTCCTTGAAGTTTAGTGTGCCTCAAAGCGTCACATGGCAAATGCCACTGGTCATCCTATGACGGATTGAAAAAGCAATGACATTTTCCGTTCCTATTTAGGAAACTAAGAAATAAGACACCATAGGACTGTATCTCAGAAAATGTCTATTTATTACTATATGAGAATTGATGTATTGATTTCCTAAACAGTTTTACAAATTCAAATATGAACATACTCCATGAAGCCCCCTAGAATGTACAAATCACAAACTTTCCTAGGAAATATGATTTTTTTCTATACTGTACACACTAAACAAAATTATGCAGAAAATAATATACTAAATGCTGTTTTACATACTACTTCCTTGAAAAGCAGTCAGGGATTAAATAGGCGATACTTTAATTTTTTTCAGAATCCTAAAACTAAATCATTCATCCATCTGATCAATTGAGACTTAGTATATTAATCCGCAGACCAGAGATAATGATTCTCTTAGTGCTGACACCAAACACTGTAGTGTTCCTAGACCCCCCCTGAAGGTACATTCTAAATAGATGGACATTAATAGATAATGACTGGGAACAGAACACATAAATACCTTTTAAAAAATTAACAAACCTGTATGTCTTTGGACATCTGAGCAATAAAAAGAAGTCACTTGCCATCTTTTCAGAAAATGAATCTAGAATTTTCTCATTCATAGTCTGCTCCTGGCTGTACACTAGATGACATGGGTCACTATTTAGTTGTGATGACAAGGGGTCTCTACTCTGGCCAAAGTTGTCAGCAACTGACAGCACTTCACATTTAGCAGTACCAGACACTCTGCTCAGTATGTTTAACCCAGGTTCTGCAATTCCAGAAGAACAAGAATCTTTCCAACAAATTGAGAACTGAGCAATCCCAGGGAGGGCTGACTAAAGCAGCTGTTAATTTCCCACTATTTCTAGTTCAGGTATGCGTCACCCTCCTTGTATCATGCATCATTCATCCACGGCGACGAAATGCAACCCTGCGTTTTAAAAAAAAGACCTCCGTAACAGTGAGGATACGATATCTTTGTGAGAAATGTTTCACATATTTTCCACGGGCACTGCTTCTATTTAAATCCCTGTAGCTCTCTTCAGGGGACATTATTCACTTCAGGAAGTTCATTCAGTAGGTACTTAGCATACAAAGAAGAAATGGCAGCAGACAGCAACATGGCTCCTGAAGAAAAAACGAGCACTACTCCTGCAAAAAGGGCTGTCCACAAGATCCGAATGGCCAGCCTAGTCTTCAGCTTGGCGCAAGGTTGGCAGCAATGGGCATCTGACCACCACATAAAGCAAGCCCAAGAGCCCTCTGGATGGGTCCCTCCTGCAGAAGATTCATCAGCTCAGCCTGTACAAGAAAGACACTTCGAAAAATGGCCAAGTCCATCAGTCAAGAGGGACCAAGGAAAAGATGATGAAAAATCCTCAGCAAAGGAATCAATGACAGTAAAAGATGCTGAAAAAAATTCAAGGGAATCAGATGAAGCCCTCAAAAAGTTCAATATTAAAACCAAAGAAGTGACCAAAACAGTTGTAAGCAAAGCCTTCGAACGAGGAGGTGATGTTAGCCTCCTCAGTGAAAGGTATGAGAGTAATAACGACAGTTCAGAGGTGACCAAGCTCAAAGAAAAATCAAGTGCTATTGACAAAATTCTTACTGGCAAATTATCTCCAACCATAAGAAGAAAGTGTTCAAATGTGGTATCACAGCTGACCAAAGGCTGGAAACAGATTGAACAAGAGGACAAGGAGAGGACTAAGGAAGAACTGCTGCTTAAGTGTCATGATGACAGTTTGGATGCAGGGGACAGTGGTTACGGGGAAGCAGAAGACAAACCTGAGCAAGGAGACAGTGACCGAGAGGTGACGGCTGTGAGGATTAAACGACCTGCACCATCTTTGTAAGTAAAATATCTTTCTAACATTATCACAAATGGTTGGCAGACTCTGAGAGAAGTATAGGTTTCCATGAGATAGGTGGGGGAAAGTTAGGAAATGGCCAAAGATCAAATACTGCTCTTGAAGAAAATGAAAATAAAAAAATAATCCAGGAAACCTTTCCGATATCTCTCTGTGTTTAATTAGTTAGTCAACAACACCTGATATAGTCTTGAGTTTTATGTACTATATACATAATAAACAGAAATTTATATTTGGGAAATAGTAATTATATTTAATTGTCACACTGGGTTTACTGGTTCAAAATCACTACTTATTTCTTAAAACTTCAGTCCATATTTCAGAATAACAATTTTTACCTCATCAAAAGCCCACAGCTATTAATATATTTCAGCAAACATTCATTCTAAAGCAATAGACTTGACCAATAATATTTCAAAATACTTATTATTTTGCTTAGTATATATTGTTATTCTCAGGAGTAATTTGCAAAGAACGCCCAAAACATACATTGCAGAAACTACTTTTAAGTACATCTTAACAAAGTCAAAGAATGGAAACTTTCACAGGAGTTGGGACTCCAAATATACATTAGAAAACATCCAGACTGCTTCAACATCTGCCAGATTAATTTATATCAGGCTATACTTTATAATTTTGAAAAAAATCCAAACATTTGAATAAAAAATAGACTGTTTAAATTCAAGGTCTTTCTTTGGGTACACTATCATAAGGAGCACAGAAGGGGAAGTATGTGCATTGAGTGTGTTGGGAAGTAGATGTTCCTGCGTGTAGACCTCCTTATGCCTGTAAATGGCGTCCAGAAAAAGGAAGCAGAATCTTCAGACTTACTATAGGTTCTACTTAAAATTTTGAAATAAACAGCCAAGTCATAGCATTAAACAGTTTTGAGCAATACTTCTTTCAGTAAAAGTCTCATGCTTGAAGATTACTACACCACAGCAGGTGCATTTTATATTTAGATCCCAGGTAGTAAACAAGTAGAGTCAGCCATAACTACGCAATCCTTGAGAAACATCCCAGAAGAGCAGAGGAACAGCAGAAGCTGGTAGAAATGCTACAGTTTCCGTTCCCAGAGAACTCCAGCAGAAACACTTTTCCAGAAGACAGCTACAAACAGTTGTGCTGTGGCCAAACTTGCCAATGGGCAGACGTCAAACTAATTCATCCCTCTTCTGTTGGTGAAAGATTAAAAGATACATATGGCCAATGCTACAAGATGGGAAACTGTAGGCAGTAGTTACAGACACAACATGCTGTTTGCTCCAGTTCTGTTTTAAAAACTTGGTAATTCCCAAGAACAAAGACAGCAGAAAGGAACATATGCTTAGGCCTGTTTTGGTGGAAGACCTCTAGCTGTGTAATTGTGATGAAGGAGAGCGTAACGTCTGAGGCCAGGGTGCATTGAGCTGTGGCCAAGGTGCAGCCCAAGTGCTGCCTACTGGATTTGCTGGACAGGGAAGACAGCTGGAGGTGTAACTTGACGCAAGGCAAAGTTCGTCTGTCTGAGCCCCCATGGACGGCAGACGCTGGCACCAGAACATGGGGTCCTACCAGGAGTAATCCTGTGGTGGGGCCTGAGTCTCCACTATTTCTACTCTATGTCCATCACCCGCATGCACGAAACAAGAGACGAATACAAGGCAATTTGAGATGAGGAGGCTGGGTTTTCACCCACCTAATTAGGTGTGTAAAGGACTAGCAAGGCAGCAGGAATCAGAGAATCAAGGCCAGTATGTTCATACTGTATCCTAATCACTATTTCGGAAATGAAAAACTAGGACTAGCACTTACTAAAATGCCAAAAGATTTTGTAATCCCTCTGCAGACAGGCAGGCAGCCTGTACCATTCTTACAGTTCAGGGTTTATACCTCACTACTAATAAGCGTTTGCTATGACCAACCTTAGACTACAACTAACATAGTAATGGATGTCAACCATATGGTACTTCTTAACACTGCTATCCGAACACACACAGTTATTTTAACTATACAAATTGGTGATTCGAATGATGCTTTGCTGTACAGCTAACCAGTCATCTCCCATGGGGAGAAAATGGTCAATAGCCAAACTGAAAAATGCTTTCCAGTAACCTAGAGCTTGAAAACTCTGCTTTTGAGACAGACCACGTGCACTGTCCTTTGACAGAATTAGGACCTCAGAACAAGACTTCATTCATATAATGGGGAAAGAGAATACAGCTGCAGCAGATTCTACCTATAAATAACCTAAATTTAAAAACGCCTGTTCACTTTAAAATGCTGTAGTAGGAACAAAACAGCTATCTTTCTCTTAAACTTTACCTACATTTTCTGTGTATGTCTGATTTTAGTGCTGCTACCTAGGAAAAAAGCAATTAGCCATATTTACTGAGGTGCAAATGATTGAATAACACTATGTTACTTACAGCTATCTCTTCCACTGCAATCTGACACAAAAGTAATTTTCTGCATTTATAGTGTTGCTATCAGGACTGGATTTTTTAACTACTCATTTTTTAGAATTTATTTTATAGCCTCAGAATATATTATTTCCGCCTGATGCTTCTATAAACCTGTCAGTGTGGCTTAATCTTCTTTGAAAAGCCATAAGTAAATACTAGTTAAAGCAAATCTCCCATTTTCCTTTCTGTATTCCAGGGAAAAAAAAGCATCAGCACCTTCATCATTTCACGCTGCAGTATTTCCTGGAATAAGCTTGCTTCCTTAGCAGAAGGCACATTAACATCTATAGGTCTAGGAAATATATTTCATTCCTTCTTAGCAGCCATAGTGGTACAAGAGTGATATAAAATCAAAAATATTAAAAAGGGATCATACTTTTCCATATAGAGAGGATTATAGGGAACATGGAACATAGACATTGTTCTCCTTGAAGTTCAGAATGCATTTAGGATCTCTGTTCTGTTTAATACAGTAACTTATTTGATTGCTATGGGTAAAACACTTCTTGACAGTGGGTTACTGCTCACAGGCTTCACTTTGGATCGAAAATCCTCTGTTTAGGTGCTGTACAAAAATGAAAAACATGCTTCTATGTGTATACAGCTTACTGTGTTTACATGTCATTAAGCTAAACAATGGGGAAAGTTGCCCCTCAGTCATCAGAAATGGTTAAATTAGTAGATGCATTTAAAAAAATAAAAAAAGTAAGGTTTTTCCAAACCCACACGGGGCATGATAAAATCAAAATGATAGATAAGATGGTATTTTTCTTAACCGCAGAGAAGATGATTAGGATAAGAAAGGTTACAACAGTATTCAGCTAGAAAAGAGACTTAAAGGTTTCAGTAGGAAAAGAAGAGAATACTTACTGGACTGTTAAATAAAAAGAGGTAACAAAGCCTTTACAGAGTTACACTCTCTCATTCACTGGCTTCTTTCCCCTCAACTTGAGGAACAGAAGCTCTAGGACTTTCTCAGGGGTTCTGGTGCTTGGAGAGAAGAGGGAGCAGCTGGCTATGGCTGAGGGATAAGCTCAACCCCCTTCACTGACACCTTCTCACATCAAAAGCTGGGGAAGCAATCAGTCTGAGCTTCAGCTGGTGTTAGGACTGTGCTGGCATGTGGTTTCTATGGCTTTTTAAACGATCCATAGGTTTCAGAAGACAACTTGCTTTGCATAACTAAACCTCGTGGCCACAGTTCCTCTGGCTAATCAAGCCACAATTAAGGGCGAGGGGTAAAGCATCACAGTTTTTCCTTGCTTGGTATGACAACAGCTTACATAGAGGAGGATTTAGTTTATCATTGGGAAACAGAATCGCCTAGCTTTATCCCACTGGCACTTTAATGATTTCCTGTCAACACCTACCTTAATCAGTTACGTGCTCAAAATCACAGGTACATACACACTGCCTACTCTCAGGATGTTCTGCAGTCACACCATAGAAGAAAGGTGCATCTACTTAGAAACTCTATGTGCTCAATTCTTCTAATGCTCTTCACCATATTGATGGGGAAAAGTATTTTGGAACTTTTTAAATACAGCTTCTCAATATAGCTAAGCCAAGCTAATGGCAACTCCACAGCTAAGAGCGGTCCTAATCTCCTTCTCCTTCTTCTATCCCTGGCACTAAGTGCCTGCACTGCTTGCTCTAGCACTATAGTGCTGCCAAGAATTGAATCATAGAATCGTAAGGTTGGAAGAGACCTCTGAGATCACCAAGTCCAACCATGTCCCTAAGGAAACCATCTACCTGTTTTTTAAACACCTCCAGGGATGGTAACTCCACCACCTCCCTGAGCAGCCTGTTCAAATCCCTGACCACTCTTTCAGTAAAGAAATTCTTCCTAATGTCCAGTTGAAACCTCCCCTGGCACAACTTGTGGCCATTTCCTCTCATCCTATCACCTGTTACTTGTGAGAAGAGCCCAACACCCACCTCATCACAACCTCCTTTCAGGCAGTTGTAAACAGTGCTTGGGTCTCCCCTCAGCCTCCTCTTCTCCAAGCTCAACAACCCCAGCTCCCTCATTCTCTCCTCATAGGGCTTACTCTCCAGCCCCTCCCCAGCCTCGCTGCCCTTCTCTGCACGCGCTCCAGCCCCTCAATGTCCTTCTTGTAGTGAGGGGCCCAAAACTGAACACAGTACTCGAGGTGCAGCCTCATCGCTGCTGAGTATAGGGGCACAATCATCTCCTTGCTCTTGGCATCCTTCTGGTGCTTAGACCACCTGAGCTGGGGACATCTCTACTATTCCTGTTCTCTCATCAAGCTTAACAGAAAAAAAGGAATGCCCAAACAGCAGGGAAACAAATTTTTCTGCAGGTTTCCAGTCCTCTGTACTGTTTTGCTAAGTGTATATCAGCTCTTGAGCATTACTATTAATATTCAGCTGACATTACTGGGGAGGTTTCAGAACAGTCTTCTGGGGAGTAAAAAATATTAGAAAACAAATTACTTTGGCACAGCCACAGGACAACACACTCCCTAGCCGATTTCTGTACAGACACAATGACAGGATGCGGACAGCACGGAGACCAGCTCAAACTATCTATAGCTCCCCTGCAACACGTGAGATTGGCCACTAGAGGAAAGAATATCAACAATCTGTCTGCCTGGAGTCATCTAGCAACATGATTTTGTTGTACATTCACAGACACAAGAAAAAAAAAAAAAATCAGTAAGATCTCTGAAGGTCTTTCCTCATTCTTTGACCTTGATACAAATCTCAGTAGCCCCAAGTTTCTTTCAGGCTTGTATTTTGCCAGCAGGAATGTGAATTTTGGACTTCAGTACTTGTTCAGAACCATATTTCAAATACAGAAATACAGTAGGCAGAGCTACTGCCCTCTATTAGATTTTTGTCTTTGTTCTAAACAATCAACAATTATTACAGGGGATGGATTTTTTATAGGCACCACCCTCTGCTTTTGATCCAGATTACAGATTTAAAGCGATTACCATCCGTAACATCAGGGCAGGCAGATTTCAGGCTCTACTAGGCAGACAGAAAGGCAGACAGAAGTGGGGAGCTGCATGACTGACCAAAGAGATAGAAAGTGCAGGTAATTGGCAACATACTGCTTCTCCTCCCTACAAGACTGAGCCATTCTGGGCATTAGTTTGTCAAAATGGGCTCAAATCTAGGCTGGAGGGTGGTAAAGTAGACAAGAACAAGCTGTGGTCTGGGAATTTGCCTATGAGTGCAAACTGGAACATGGACTGAAAGTCCCCAAAGAACTAATTTCAAAGCAGGGAACTCATGCCACCTGGTGGCTAGCATCTCTCTAGAAAAGCATGGTGAGCAAGTTAATAGAAAAGATTAGACTAGAACTGTGTAGTTAAATGATGAAACGCAAAGCTCAAATGAGAATTTTTGTTTCTCCCAGTGCAAGCAGGCTTAGTGAAGAAGCACGCACCAAAGCCCACAGGACATACAGCCCTGTTAATAGCCTGAAGGACAGATGGCAAGAATGGGCCGACCAGCACATCATAACTCAGAAGCTGAATCCCTTCAGCGAGGAATTTGACCATGAGCTGGCAATGTCCACACGCCTGCACAAAGGAGATGAAGGCTACGGTCGTCCAAAGGAAGGAACCAAAACCGCTGAAAGAGCCAAGAGAGCTGAGGCCCACATCCACCGGGAGATTAGGGACATGTGCTTCATCATTGAATCAATGGCTAAGCCACGGCCAGATGGCAAGATCCAGGTCACTTTTGGGGAACTGTTTGAGAGATACGTCCGTATTTCAGATAAGGTTGTTGGGATTCTCATGAGAGCCAGGAAACACGGGTTGGTGGACTTTGAGGGAGAAATGTTATGGCAAGGAAGGGATGATAATGTCATAATTACTTTGTTAAAATAAGCATGCTATGACAAGAGTAACTTCTTTGGGAAAACCTTTCTCCACTTCTCCCTTGCTATTAGCATTTGCACATTTTAAATACAATTCCCCCAATTCACCCACACAGAAAAGACACTGAGTATTTTTCTGAAGGGATCTTTCTCTGTACCAGGAGGCCTTGCACGAAACATGAGTTAATTAATACATGAGAAATAAAGAGAAAAATCCATATTGAATATAAGCAGCTGAAGATAAAAACCCATTGCAATGTAAACAGCTAGAAATTAATTCCAATTTTTACCTGTTCTTATATTCAAGGTCTTCCCAACTATTTAAACTAGTATATAAAACATGCCCGATCAGAAGCTGAATGACAATATGAACTCAGACCATGTTTCTACCTGTGAAAGTGATTTTGTGCACATAGTCCCAAATTATTTTATTTAAATCCATGTGGAAATAGTGTTATTTGAACAGACTTGACCACTATCATCCCCCTTACAAACAGGATATGCAACTACTACTGCAGTATTATCTTATAGAAACTATAGATACAATTTTCCTTTATATATCACAAAAATTAAGACAAAATCCTTTTTATAAATAGGGTTTTATAGTTAATGTATTTATGTAATTAATTTATAAGATAGTTTTGTATTTAGAGTTACGGATGCTGGAGAGAAAATGCACAAAAAAGTTTTGAATAGATAGCCACATAGAAAATACCTCCTATGCAATGTTGTGCAATGTATCATCTGATTATCTATGTAAACACAGTTCTTATAAATATAGGGGAAAATAACCCATAACATATAATAAAAGTCAGGTACTTGTACTGTTGTGAATAGTAAAATGTGACTGCAATAAGCACCTTCCATTAAAATGTACCTCTGTGAGAACAGACACAGAAACAGTGTTCATAACTAAAATCAACTAATTTAAGGAAAATGGTGTTTCACATTATACAAACACTGGTCTAATTTTACAGCATTTTCCATTAAAACCATTCTGATGCCACTCAAATAGTATTTTCCACACTAAGTGATGCTGAAGTGGAGTAAATGCTATGGAATTAATACTTCCAAGTCTTAAAATTGTATTATGCACAAATCCGAGACCTCTGTAATGCATACTGGATTATTTAGATCACTGTTTCTCTGAAATACTACTGTAAAAGTAGCTATCCTCTAAAAAGGTGCTTCACATGAAAACCATTTGTTTTGGTGAAAGATGGCTGTGCAAGTAATTTGTGTAATGGAAAAGAAATGCATTGTTTGGGTTTTTCCCTTCCACGATTCTTTCAAACTGAAAGAGCAAATATCTTCTTACAGAAGAAAAGGTGTATGAACATCTTGTCTCTGTGATAAAACAAGTATTACTAACTTATGAGTACTTCAGTTTGAAGCTGTAATGAACACATCAATCATATTTTATGTTAGTGATACAAGCGCTGATTATTGTGCATTGTAAGTCTATGTAAATCATTGACATTTTAGGCTCAGTTACATGTTGTGAATCTAAGGAAGAAAAAAATTATTTGTAAGATAGATTCAGTAAGACTTAATGTTTTCTTGAGATCTCTCAGACTACTCAACTCAACCTGCAAAACAGACATTTAAGTGTAAAATTTATATATCAGAATGTTTACCTGCACATTCTTACCTTATTCTTTACATCTTTATATAACTACTTTCACAGCTTGTCTAAATCGTGTGGAGGAAGTTGTGTTGTTAAAGGAATATATGAACTATAAACAAACCCCTACATGGACTATTTCTTGTGTTATTCCTCCCACACACTAGAGAAGAAATAAGTATGCATATTCTGTGAAGCAAAACATCAATAATTTGTTTCAAAATGTAAGTATAATATTCTATTCATAGGCAGTTAAAATATTTCCCTGTGAAGGTCTCCTTGACCAAACCACCACAAGATTTCAGAGTACATGGAAATGAAACAGTTATTAATACAGAAGAGCCTTACAAAGAATGCATACAGATGTTAAGTGAATTACATATTTATACATATATTCAGTGACATGAGACACTAGGAATTTCTGTGCTGAAACACTCAAACTGCAGTGTATCACCACGAGGTGTGTCTGAGTATTATGCATGTAATGATACGTGCTTTGATATGAAGTCTACACCACCTATTATCCCACCTTCAGGGAAACACCTGGAATTGAACTAGGCATGTACTGCTGAAGTCAGAAGCAAAAGAACATTCCTGGCTTAGGTCTTGAGCCAATAAATTAGCCTGTAGAAACTGCAGAGCAAATTAAGTTCTCCCACTTCTTCCTAACTGTTTCATAGGAACATTGGGAGTGCTTCTACTTGAGCACTGCTTCTAACGCAGAAATAGCTTCATGAAAGGAAGGCATCAATAGTTGCCAACAATGTTGACTCACATGAGACTGTCTCTGTCTCTGCCTTGTTGCATTCCTACTGACAAAAAAGGCTGGGCTGGCTGAATCACAAGCAGATTTAGGTCTGGTGCTTTATATGCTCTTGCCTCATATGATGCAATAGCTTCCCTGGGCAACCTGTTCCAGCTTCTCACCACTCATCGTAGTAGAGTTTCATACTAATCTTCTCCTCCTCCAATTTAAAGCTGTTACCCCTTGTCCTATCACTGCTTGCCTTGGTAAAAGTCCCTCCCCAGTTTTCTTGTAGGCCTTCTTCAGGTACTGGAAGGCCTCAGTAAGGTCTCCCCAGAGCCTTCTCTTCTCCAGGCTGAAAAACCCCAGCTCTCTCAGCCTGTCCTCATAGCAGAGGTGCTCCAGCCCTCTGATCATCTTTGTAGCCCTAAATCCATTCACCTTTCAGACAAACAGTACACACCTGTTCCTCTCTCTCAAGATAGCTTAGAACGTTATTTTCTTAAAATACTGTATTCATCCCCAAATATTTTACTTGTAACAGATTTCATTCTGATAACTACCATTCACTCTCCTGTCTGAGGCTTGTATTGCTCTTGCAAGGGTTGCGTAGATTGCTAAGAAAGCAGAGTTCTTTCCTTGGTATTGAAAAACTTGTCTCTCTGTCTGCAGCACCTGTGAGGTACATTTTCCCTATTTTGAATGTACGTTTCATGCTTAAGTGACAGCATGAAATTTTTATCAGAAGAAACAAATTTGACTGTCACACCTTTGTATTTTTAAGTCTTAAACAGTTGCTGCAGTTTACTGGATGTGTATCCCACCCACTAGAAATCAGCTCCCTCCTCTCTGGCAGTAATTCCTTCTTTAAAACGTTCCTGTACAGTCAGTGTTCAGTATTACAGCTCGTTTTTTAAAACAAGGAAAGGTTACTGAAATAAAAGTAGCTGTAGTGGAAAGTATAACATTTGTCGTGAGATGTTTAATCGCCAGCGATCACAAAACAAATATTGGCAAGTCCTGTTGCCACAGCTACTTCAGCTGCTATGTACGTATCGCACCACACTAACACCGAAAGTCACTCCTGCCACCACAGGGCATACTGAAAGTGGCTGAGCATTCAACAGCACGTGTACTGCTAGCAGTGTAACTACTACAACAGAAACTCAAGGACCACAAAGCTTGTCAGATAAGCAGAACCGTAGAACTTAAACAGACCTGACATTGGTGATACTGCAGTGACAACCAGTGAGACCACTTTGGTCTGTACATATCACAGCAAAAGCAAGTGTACACTGTTCACACAGCTGAACTCTCTCTGCTCCAGTACCACAGTGTAGCTCTATTTCATACTGCAATAGAAGGAGAGAGAGTTGAGTCGTTTCCTTAATTGAGTTCTTGTTGCTGTGACAATCGTGAAACACCTTAATGTCGTGTTCATTTACAAATGCAAAACATAAAAGTGAGATTTAAGATTCAAGTCCTGAATGAGGAATACTGGGGAGTACCCAAGTCAAGACTGTTATTTCTTAATTTGAGACTGAGTAGCAAACATTTTTACTCCTTTTCAAAGACTGGGTTTTATGCAGCCGTGCTAACTCCCCCTCAAACAAAAATAAAATCTAATGTAGCATACATAGGTGAACAGGAGGATGCAAGCATAAGCCATATGTGAGAAATTATGTTCTTCTGTAGATTATAAAAAAGCAGTAATTAACAAATAGGATTCAGAGCTGAAAGGCAATGCAGTAAGAATTCCATGCATTCAAGCAAAACACTGTTAAGTCAGTGAATACATCCGAGTCCTGTATGCTGAGACAGTCTTCTGGCACTTAACTCTTTCAAAACGTAGTTAATAAAGACTTCAGTGAATGTTGAATTTCAACTCTTTACAATCACAGAAGCAAACCTTGCCAGGAAAGATGGAAAGGTATTATACTGCAGAAAATTCATTGAATTGAAGGCAGGAGGTACATCAAGACAGTGCCTTTGATCTAATCTATACAATCTTTCATGAGTGTCAGAGAAGCCAACTACACTTTTGGGAAAGAAAATTCATGGTCTTTCATTAGCAGATGTGCATTATTCTCTGCAGTCATATCACTAAATGTTAACACAGTCATTTATCCTTTAACTTGAATGTCTTTCTGTTCCTTATTTAGTATTTATACAAGGATGACTGCTGTTGTACCATTTCCTATGTTGTTCATGATTTCCACTTTTTTCCTCCCATGTGCCTTTCCAAGACTGGTCCAATACTCAGACATTCAGCTACTGCAGATTTTCTGTGCTTTTACATAATTCTTTGAAATATAATTCTTTGAAAAATGTGTATAATATTATTTGAAACACTTGAATTATTGGGTTTTGTCAGCAAGGATAATCTGAAATGCATTTTTTTTTTCCTTGAAAGAAGACAATGTATTTCACTCTTACCTCTTCCCACTGGGTTTTCAAAAACAAAAATAAAATCCTCAAGAGGATGAGCAAGTGTATCCTATATATTCAGTAAAGTTATTAAATGAACAATAATAATCTACATTTGTGTTTCTAAGTAAACTTCCAACTTCTAAATAAACTCCAACTCAAATTTATTTTTACATATATTTAGTTTTATTTGCTATACATCACTGTGACCTTATAGTACTTAAAATCCATTACAGGATTTTTTTGTTGTTGTAATAATCAGCCTTAACTCCACAAAGACAATAATACTGCTGTGGAAGACCAAAGGGGAGAAAAGCCATTTCAATTTATTTACAGTTCCTTATTTTGTAAACATTTAGTCTACACATTGTACTAAATTCTAATTAGGATAAAGAGCTATACATAGAAACAGGAAACAAAGCCCTGTATTTCTATTAATATTGAGCATTAGCATATTATAGATGAAACATCTGCCCTTTCTCATTACCATAGCAGTAAGCTGTCTTCAAATAAGTTTTTAAAACTTTCCAGCGATGTAAATATTTTGAAATATACAACTACATCTACTTAAGCCAACCCATTTGGCTTTTATTCCATTTCTAGAATAATTTAAAGTGCCATAAGCAACCCGTCAATCAACACTTTTCTATAATAACAAAACTACTTTAAACATTAATTTACAAGATAATATACAATGTTCATCTGAAATAGCTGAAATTTCAGCACAAAGTCACTGTCACACTTAACAGCACTTTTTTTGTTTTGCTTTGTTTTTTTTGTTGTTTTGTTTCTTTTTTCTGCAGAACATAGAATAAAAGCTTTGAAACGAACAGTTCTGTTGAGCTGTTATTGCCACAATGGCTTATCAATTTTCCTACAAAAGTGGACAAGAGCTACTGGAACTGTATTCTAGCCTGTCATTTTTACTTTTTGAGGTCACATGACAGTAAGTTTGCATATTCCACAAGTCTACTGAATTACAATATTGTCTATCTATAGTACATTATCTCATTTTAATCAGAGCTGGTGCTAACTGTAAATTTACAACATAGATCCACTCAAAAACATCACAACTATTTTTTTCTTTGGACAGGAATAAGCTATATTCTTGGAGTTGATGTGCTACACGGCTACAACAGTATAACAGTATATATCTGACACTTTATGCTGAAGAAAGATGCATCTGTTTCTGTACTTTTAATGCCCTACTATAGCTACAAATTGTTCACCAAGTTTTGCTTGCTTTAGCCTTTTAATCATAGTCTTACATTCCCTTGCTGCTTCCTTGCCATGTAGCTCAATATTGTCAGTATTTGTCCCAAACCTGCAGATCATTAACAGCATGTGCAAAACACTCTTTAATACAATCAGCATGCAGCTAGAACATATATTAACTGACTTTTTTTCTAAACATGAACAACAGATAACACAAGTGGCACTGTTGACTTTGGATATCTTTTAACTTCACCATATGTGTACTGGTATGTTAAGAAGGAATGCTAAGCTTCTTTGTCTGTTGTGGCACCATACGGATTATTCGATCATTGGTCCAGACCAATCTCTGCAGTACTGCTGCCAAATACCCACACGTAGCTTTCTTATATAGGTTCACAGAGGGCAACTTCATTCATAGATAATTTCAATACAAAAATAATAACCTATATTCAACGAAGCAGCCCCCTAGTAGGATTGCAGAAAGGCGAGTGTGGGAAACCTGGGAAGCAACAGTATTAGAAGGATTAGAAATTTCTGTAGGCTGCAAGGCTCAAAGTAACTAATGTTTATTTTTAGTCCACATTTGTAGAAGTGTCTACTGCTTAGAAAAAGTAGGACAGTATATATTACAGATGTGAAAGCATGAAAAAAGTCTGCTATTTCAAAATAACAACTAGATGGCTGTGCTGAAAACTTACAAAAAATCAAAAAGGTAAAACCGGTGCATTATATTGCTCCTAGGGATTTTTGAGCTGCATTGATTCATATCAGGTTTGGGACAATAACCTGTAAAAGTAGTTAAACTCATTCAAAGCCCCAAATTTCTATGTCTTGAATAATGAAGTCTTCTCGTTTAGAAAGTGTATGATTCCCAAATGTTTTACATGAATGACTTCTTCCATGGTAGAGATCACCATCGAGCCAAAGAGCAAACTCCCCTCTGCAAGACAGACAATATATTAAAGCAAAAGACTAAGGGATGAAGCATTAAACTTAAATATTTTTCATTCAGAATTCAGAAATGTGGAGGAATTACAGAATTTTTTCCAACACAATTACCTCATAGATAAATTCAAAGGTGCAAACTCATATTTTACTATTATTAGTTTAGGAATTTTCTGCTTTCAGATATTCTGAAATAAATAGCTAACCAGAATTCCTCAGTTTTCAGCCTTTTCCATTTGTATTAAGAAAAAGGGAGCAACATTACTCTTATGTGTAATAATGGAAAGATCCCAGAAGCTTATGCACTTGCATCAGGGAAAAAAGAGGTGAGACAACATAACATTTCTGAAAACAGTGGCATGTCTTGGGATGGTACAGTTTTAATTCAAGCCTTTTCTAGTTGCAAATTTTCTAACGTAGATACCTTTAGAATCACATGTCCATTCTGAACAGGACTCACATACAAGCAGAACATGCAAGGCATGATAACCTTGCAGTGCTGAAGCTTGATGCCATGCTATGCTGAAGACAAACCTCTTGTTTAAGTTTCCTCAACAGAGGAAGCTAAACATCTGTCATACTAAGTCCTTCTACTTGTTAACTGTTGAGTCCTGAGCTATCAAACTGAATTAAATTCCTAATTTTCTTTTCAAAGGTGTGCAGACATACACACTTTTAATAGACGAGAAAAATAAGTAACTTACCCTCCTCCACCAAAAGCAAGGGAGTCCATGTCTCCTTTGATGAAGAACATGTTGTCTCCTGTCCATTTGAAAACCTAATAACAAAACAAAAAAATAAAATAAAAAAAAAATCAAAGCAGACTAGTAAGTTAAAATATCTGAACTTTTGGTTAGGGTGGAAGGCAAACCAAACATCAGGGGAGACAGACTACAGGCAGTTAGAGGGTAATTTAATGAAGTTACCAAGTTTACACAGAAAGTTCAGGGAGAAGATACATGCAGACAAAAATTCTCTTATGTTTTATACTATTTAAAGTAAGACCATTCTAAAATTGGTCTTCTTTGAGCACTGGAACTTCTACACAATAACAAATACCAAGACAATATACTTAGGTTAGACAATATCTATTAAAATTATGTACTTTATGAATTTACAGACAGATACCTTTAGTACAAAGAGTAATCAGGTGGAATACATTTTTCAGTATGCAAACACTATTGATTTAGTGTGCACTTACACATTCTGTGGAAATATTAGTATGATGACACTTTTGGGCCAACTCCTACAATTTTCCAGATTATTTACAGTTAGATTTATTCAGAAAGTGTCTTAAGATAACGCACATGGAGGAAAAAAGCAAAAGCATATAAATTTATTACTACCTACCTCAAAATCTGGAGAAAAAGTAAACAGAAACGTCTCTCCAGTGCCATAAAAGCCATCGCTCACTTTAAATGGTTCAGATGCTAGTGCACCAAAAACCTGTAAGCAGAAATATGCAAGATAAAATACTTAAACCCCCCCCCATACAGCATCTGAGAATCTCTAATGCTAGTTACTGGTAAAGAAACTGCAACATAACAGAATCAGTTAGATGGAAGAGACCTTTAACATCATCAAGTTCCACTGTAAATCTAACACAAGTCTACCACTAAACCATGTCCCTAAGTGTAAACATTACCACATTTGGAATTTTCAACAAGTCTTAAAATGGTATCTCAGTTCCAAGTGCATTAATTGAGATATGGTATGATGCTTTCTGGTATAATTA
>VWPV01032426.1:0-15000 GCA_013389885.1 Geococcyx californianus | reverse complement strand
AATATGCATATTCCATCTCTGACAGAATTTGTCTTGAGGTTTATGAAATAATTTTTCAGCAGATTATAATATTTAAAGTGATTAAAGATACCATTTTACTATTCAATAAGCAATGTGTTTTGTAACTTTTGTAAGGATGCTACCTTTCTAAATTGTAATTGTCCAAAAGGTTGTCAGTGAACTGTACATTAACTGCAGAGATAATAATGATTTTATATGCTAATAATTTTTAAATGAATAACTCATGTAGTTTTTCGGCCACACGGGGAACATAATTTGCATTCCTAAAGCTTACTTTGGCATTAACCCCTTTACTTGGGGAGAGAGGATATCCTTGTATAAAATGTTCATTTGTTTTACATTAGCACTAATGCAAGCATGTAGGACCCACTGGTGTGAAAGGATTAAAAGCATCAGCATTAGACGAGCATGAACATTTCAGAGAGAAATCCTTGTTAAGGGACCTATTGGGACTGTGTAACTTGATTTGCTTTTTATTGATCAGATGCTTCTTGGTTTTGTTACTATTTGAAACTCCACTGGGAGAGAATCTTCCTGCTGCAGTACTGCAAATACAAAAATATGCACCAAGAAGGCATTAATGACTTATGCTCACAAGTTGGATGCTGTGTCAAGGGAAGCACGTACTGTCTTGAAGTATTTACGCCATTGGCTGCAGGCACTTTTAGGCATCTGGTTTTAACTTTCTGAAACAGTCATCTCTCTGGACATGGCCATCTCTTCATGAAATTAAAAGGGGCATAGGTTCCTACCTCTTTGATGCTTTACGTATCATGAAAAGTGTTTGCTTACATAAAAAGTCAAAATTTCCTGGTTTTATTTCTTTACCCAGCCACCAAAGGAATACATTTAAGGGGAGGAGGGAGCTTGTAGGCATGTCTGTGCACATTTCTGCACTCACAAGCCAGGTAGCTGACCCATGATCTTTAGTGACAATGTTTCACTTTGTCTTCTTGACTGTTGGGCATGAAGGAGGCATTTTGAGATCTTCACCATCCTTCCTCTGTCTGTTTTCTAAACAATAGCCTTACAGTATCTGAGGCTTAACTGCATTATATTCCTTACTCAAAGTACCAGATGTAGTTCCCCATCAGCAGTATGTGAAACACCTAAGGAAATCTCAGACACTTGATGACAATAGTATATTTAGTAAATAAAGACACTTTGTCTTAGAATAAAATTTCATGTGAAATACAGCAGATCCTGATGTAGGGAAAAGAATTTAGATTCAATTAATGGATTAAAAAAAACCCAAACCAAAAAACAAACCTTAGGGAATTTATGACTTCTTTCTGTCATTGACCCTTACTCACAATAGGGTCTAATTGAAGTATGACCTTGGATTAGTTTTTTCCAGTATGTGAAAGTATGCAGGGGTAGCAATATAGTTGCTTTAATATTTCACAGTTGATCTAATTCTGTAGGAGAATATTACTATAAGAGGATATTTACATAAAATTCTTTGCTACATTTGCTTTTAAAAGGAAAAGCAGATAAAGCTGTGCTTAATGATAAGGACATAGATGTGAAGTGGGTAAATGACCTGAGTGAGAAAGCTCACTGACCCTCCAGCATGTTACAAGAATGTCGTATTTGTTGCGGTATGCTCTGTATTGTCACACAGCCTGTGACAATCTGAGAAGATAAAGCCTCTGACGATGCATACTTATTATTCACCTGCAATTATAAAACTCTGTGTGCTATTTTTCTTAAGTGATAGCGAACACCGGAGCATAATCATGTTGAAAGTGTCTTTTCAGAATGTTTCTTTAAAGAAATGAGTAAGAAAGTCTTCTCAAATGTTTTGATGGATGATTCATGGCACTGGAGCTGCTGTCGAGGAGCCAATATAGTCAAGCCTATAAATATGCAGTTACTAGAACTCTGGAAACATGCGTTCTGGTAGTGTGACAGATTAAAAAAAGCACTTTTTCTACCACAGTGGGTTTCTGAAGTAGCTTTCCTCCTGTTCTACATTCAGATACGGTTGTCTAATTAGACTAATTGGCTGGCAAATTTGCCTTCTTTTAAATAAAATTATTTTGGAGGTGAAAGAACAAATACCATCAGAAACCTGTTTTACTCTTTCCTTTTATAATAATTGTTTCTTTTTAACAGAGCAGAACTAAATTTCCAGAAGGAATGAATATTGGCAGTCTATTTATAAACCTTTAAACAAAGTAATCATAATGGAGTGACTGACCTCCACCTTACTTGCAATGGCAGTAATGGATACAGCTCCAACAAATAACTGTTACCTGATGGTATTTTCACAAAGCAAGCTTGCTTTAAGTCAGTGCATGTGCAGTTTCCTGTGTCTTGTATCATCTTCTAAAGATCCAAAATGCACTGAGGATAATGAGAATGAATGATAGCTTAGATGTGTTCTTTTGTTAACTGCTGGTTGTATTAAATCCGTAGCTCCTGTGCAGACCTACAAATCTGTAACATCCGTTTCAGATGAATTTGGAAACAAGGGACTGCATTCTTTTCTTCTTGGTCCAGAGATTAAAATTGATCATGACAGACACAAGGGAACAGATTGTAGTATCACAGCTCAATGTGGTTAACTGGGATAGTGCATGGCTTCTGTACTACTTAACTGTGTGCATACAGGCTACAAATATTATTGATTGCAGGGGTCAGTGAAGGCTAGAGGGAGGTTATGTCACTTGATGCTATTTGATAATTTTTAACGGACAAGAGCTATGAACACTTATAGCAGCTGAGACAGGTACAGTTTAAATCTGACAAATGGAGATTTATGTTTGTGTGAGCTGACAAAGCCCTTCAGGTAGAAATAATAAATGGAAATTTGATAGGTTGTTTTATCATAGGTCAAATAATGTGCTGTAGAAGGAGGAAAAAAGATTTAATTACTACCTTTTCATCAGAATGCACTGATGATAGGTTTTCAGTTGTAGATGTGTTCATATGAAAAGTGATTAATGTTTAGAAGACTTTTTGAGGCATCATTTTAAAATATATGTAGAGGTGGTTTACCTGAAGTGGTTCGAAAATGCCATGTAGGTGGAAAAATATGGGAGTAGTTACTGAATAAGCTTTATAACCTCTTTTTGTTCTTACATGTGGACAAAACCTGTGTATTCGTATTCTAAGATTTAAAATAAGACAATATAATAAGTTAAAAAAGAACTGGGTAACAGATATTGTTTCCTATATTGGAATTTCAGAGAGAGTGGTAATTATTTGGAAGACATTGCTGGCTTACACCAACATCTTTTACATTTAGGAAAAAAAAGGTTTAGGTGGATCCTTGTTACATTTAAGAAATATAAATGATTTTACAAGTATTTACTATAGATGAAGTTTTACAGGGTGCAAAGCTGTAATTGATGTATTTTTTCATAATCACCATATTCAAATAGAATGGAAGCTGTGGAAGTAGCATACAACAAAGTAATAGTAGTGGATTTAAGATAAATGGCTGTAGTAAAATATTTCTGTGATTCCTAAGTGTTCTATTTCATCAAATTTAGGAAACAATATTATAAAAATCAGTGCTTATATTTGTAACACTGTTAAACCACGTATTGACTATTATATTACTGTTATATCAAAAATACAGAATTATTTTAGCTTTTACAAATTAATGATGTCTCAGTACACCTCATTGCTACTTCCTTGCTGTATAGTGCCTGAGATCTGACTAAAGGTATTGCTCCAGAATATTGACTTTATTGTTCCTCATATATTTCTAGAGGATAAATTTGCTACTTTTGATAGATTTTCTGCAACTGTTACTTTGTAACATTGTAGAGGCCCAGTATTTATTGTAGTTTGTGATGCCAATGAAGCAATTATGGTTTTTCCTTTGTGAATGTTTTACAACGGGTTTGTACAGTATTCAGCTTCTATTGTTCCAGCTTTTCAAGATATTTTTTCCAATTTTTTTTGAGTTAAAAAATTATTATAATATGAAAAGATCTCTTCTATCCTTGCATTAGAATTTTCCTTTGTAAATTTTCATTGGCTTTGATTATTCGAGTATGTCATCATGACTGCCTGTAAACTGGATTTATTATACAGATAAATAATAATAAATGTGCTTGGGTAAAGATATTGTTTCTGTTGCAAACAGCTATTGTAATATTTTCTGATTTCTTTTCAGGAGTCTGTTGCTCCCAGTCTCTCCATCCAGTTTATTTCACTTTTGTTTCTACATATTTGGATTTCACATACTGTATAAAAATCACTTCAGCGTGTCATTTAGATCTGAGATTATGGATCTTTTTTGTCCTTCAAGTTACTGATAGATAGTTCCCAGGGAGATGATCTTGCTTTTGTGGCCACTTTGCTTCAGCACTGTTTACTGAATGAGAGCAAGCACTGGGGCTATATTCTTCTTCTTTAGTGATGTGCAACATATCACACTGACAAATAGTATCTGGCTGGTGTCTGGAGGAAACACAGCCCTGCTGTCTTTCCTTTGGCATATTAGTGCTATGAACATCCTTGGAGAAGGAAGAGGAAAAGGAACTGACAACATTAGCTTGTCAGATCTTAAACTTCATCTCATCTATGCCAGTTCATGCTCCTGATAACGTTCCTGAATAATGACAGCTTATGCCGGTGGTGAGAAGTGACCACATTCCAGTCAAGACTGAAAATCCAGTTCAGCTCTATTATAAGCAGACTGGGACAAACTCCTTTTCTGGGTGGAATGGTACGTTCATATGTTAGAGATGGATTTGACTGAGACTACAAAATGCGTTTTTGCTAGTGACCTTTTCAGGTTTGTCACCAGTATAATAAATGTTACCAAGATGACTTAAGAAAGGTTTGCAGCAATATTCCACTTTATATTTTACAGCAGATGTTTCTTCAGTTACACTGTATTACAATTTACAGAACTCTTATGTTCTACAAATCAAGATTCATAGCAAACTGTTTCAGTGCTGTAAGTCCTGCAATAAACAATATCAGACAGAACAGAACCAGAGGGAAGGTAAGCAGGCTTTTGCATTCATCCTTCTCTATGATGAGGTTCCTTCATAGTAATCTTCACTTTTCAGCAAGTCCTTTCACCAGGACTACCATCTAACTTCCTTGCATCCTCAAGTTGACTATTATTTCAAATATGGCGACATTAAGTGTAAGATTCCAAAGTGAGAAGAAAGACTAGAATTGCCATCTGTTCCCTAATTTAGGAATCTATATATCATTGTCCACTCTAGTATCATTTATTATAGTGTGTCCTTTAAACAATTATGTTTTAAAACCACTTAGTGGTACTGTATGCTTCAGTTCTGAAGTATGCATTTTAAAGGAGTGCTTTTAGAGGATAAGTGCTCAATCCAGTCTGGGAGTTGAAAATATTTATTGTGTTTAATTGTGTAACCAGGTATTGAGAACTGCAAAATCACCACATGATTTCTTCAGATCTTTGTTCAATCATCTTGAAACACTAATGATTTTCACTAAAATGCATTGCTTTAGTCATACTGAAGTGTTACCCCAGTAATATTTGAAGTGCAGGTACCATATGTTGAATGCAATAAAATTCAGAGCAGCAATTAAGACTAGAGAGAGACTGTGGAGGGTAGTCTAAAGCCTTGAGAAAGGCTTGACTGATTATGATACAACCAGATCAGGGGTGGACTCTTATTTTTGGTGAGACTAGGGAGTTATGGTTCACCTTTGGATGTTTTGGCCAACATTAGATGTCAGCCTAATCTGATCGTGGGATCACTAAACGTTTCAAGGACAGACCACAGTGCTGCAGTGTTTTGTAAGCCAAGCTCAGGCATACAACACTGATGGCATGGTCATAATTCTTATTTCCATCTGTCATGTGGATTGATTCTAACCTCTGTCTGTGATTCTCACCTGCAGTTTCTGAGGCCTAGCGCTTGTGAAATTGTGGCTACATTTAAACTGGGGTTGTACAACTGACTTCGAAGACAACCCAAATTTAGTTCTGGCTGATTTGACTACTTTGTTCCTGTTATTTCAATACTATCTCCAAGGCCTCAGATGCTTGTCTCTGTCTAAGTTAGCAACAAGGTAAGGTGTGTGACCTATAGTCTTCTTTACTTGCAAGTTCAGCTAGTTAATCAGATCTTTTTAAAAGACGGTATGGTATGGACATAGCTGTACAACTCAGAATGCAGTGTAGCAATTGTGTATGGCTTTTGTTCATAGATGGGAAGGGTGTTTTTCACGTATGCTGTCCACAGTGCTCATTCTAGCTTGAGGGTAAGAAAAGGGTAACCCAAGTGTCTTGTAGTTCTTTTTCTTGTCTCCCTTTGCTTTTTCTATGAACGAGGCCTTTAGTTGTCATTAGGGAATCACTCTTACAAACCTTGCAAGTACACCTATTCTAAAGTAAAGAAATCATTAATAAAACCCAGTAAAAAATAGCAGTTATATTACAAAATAAATCTACCAGGCTTACAAAGAAAACAAATTTGAAAGAGCCACCTGCTGTGGAGATGAGGCAGTAATCTCAACAGCAGGAAATAAACGGAGAGAGGAAGAAAATACAAAAGCATGGACATTAAAAAAGTAATTAAAACACTTATCTCCATTGACATACATAGCAAACAAAAAAAATTTCAACCACCTAGAAAACATACTTTATTGAATCTCACAACAGGAAGTAACAAAGCTACCACCATAAAAAAAAAATAAAAAAAATAAAAATCCAGCAAAAAGAGAGAGATCTTTTAAAAATACAAGCCTCAAAAGTATTTACTAATGTGTTAATCGCTAATGGTCTGACCTTGAGAGCAGCTGAGCACTTGCAGAGCATTTGCAACTTTAGTTGAGCATTTAGTCTTTCAGAGTGAGACCTTTAAAAATGGAGAGAGTAACTCTTTAGATATCAACGGCTTTCTGTTCCATTTCTGATTAATGCCATTGCATGAATTGTAACAGCGCATTTAATACAATCAGCGATGTGGCACAACCTAGGTACCGTGTTTGGATGATGCTTTTCAGCATAGTTCATATCTAAATTGTTGTGTAATATTGATCCATGGACAGCAATGTTATCAATATTGATATGAATGAATGTGATATCTTATAAACAAGTAGGTAGACTGTGTGCCGCTTCATACATTAAGGTTCTGTTACCACTAGGGAAAACTGTAAATTTGACAGTTATGAGAATGTACTGTTTCAATGTTATCTTCCAAGAAAATACTTTAAATACTTAAAACTCATGGTCCAATTTATACAATTCATAGCTTGTGTGACATGAAATAAAACTGTAAAATATGTAGGTTTTGATCTCCATTTCCCAAGACCACAAACTAGACTTGTTGAAGAAGAACAAAACATTCAGAAATATTAAAGGATGCATATGCGCTTGGAACTTATAGTGTGTCCTTTCTTCTCTGCCATGCACCTTTGTAGTCACATTCTGACCATATGGTACCTGTAGCTGCAAGTCTCTGGGCAAGTGTGAAATGCTCTCAGGAGTGTTACGCCTGAAATTTTTGTGTGATAACACAAGGAGCAAGTTGGAACACTTGGCGTTTAAAAGGGTGGGGAAATGGAACAAAATGAGTAATTTTCTGTTAATTCAAAAGGACTCTTCCAGAAGGGAAGTGGTGGATTTAGAAATTTACCCTAAGAGGGCAATGTTCTTCACTCTACTTTAGTGCATCTTTTTAAGAAAAAAAAACCCCAAACATATGAAAAACTATTGTTAAGAAAGGAAAAAGAAACATGTAAACAAATATTGTTAAGAAAAATATCTTATCGGACCATGCCTGTTCCTGTCTAAAATTCCTATCGGTCTCTTTCCATCAGCCTTTCATGGCTTCTTTGTCCAGGGCACATGAGCGTGCACAACTTGTTGTTCCCGTTCTTCAAACTGACCTAATGTGATGTATTGCCAGTGCACAACCTGTGCTACCTCAGTACTGGGCTGTTGTTCAAGTTTCTTATGCTGATTATCAAGCTGAGGCTCAGCTTGTTTGGGCTTAGCCTCTCAGTTATTATTTCAGTAGACTTTCATTGCTACCAGAGCAAATAAACAGCTAATCAGATGTTTCTTCTGCCCACCTTCAGTGTCTTGATGACATGAGATTCACACATTTTTCTTCTCATTCTCAGTAGACTCTGACAGTTCAAAGCTTTTCACCTGGTCTTAAGATCTTCTGCCCCCTCCTTCCTTGTCACATCCCTTGTAGAGGCTGAGAAGGGCAGAACGAAGGTTTTCCCTGTAAATGTGATTTTTCAAAATCTATTTTACCTCTGGAACATAAACAGGTTTTCATAGATGTGGAAAAAGGTGGAAAGAGCTCCCTACCCTCTAAATTTCTACCTAATGCTGTGCATTTGTATGAGATGAGAACACTTATTTTTAAAAAAAGTCCTATAAATTGGTAAACGAGGTTCGATGTTGATTTTGGTTAGGTAGTTTTAAAAGGTAGAAAAAGGGATGTGTATATCCAGTGAGTCCAGTTTTCTTTGTTTACTTTTGAATTCAATTTGGATAAATTTATAAATGTAAGTCATTTCAAACAAAGTTGCAAGATTGTCTATAAAAAAAATGTCAAAATAGAGTGTCTTGGCTTTTTAAAAAGTAGTTATTGATATATTCGAAAACAGATTGCATTCACCAGCTTGAATTCACTTTTTAACCTTAAAGTAAGGGGGTGGTAAAAGCAATTCAGGCAGTTCTCATCTTGAAAGCTTTCTTCTGTCAGGATAGCAACACCTAAGAATGCAAAGAGAGGGAATATTTCTTGAAACATCCTAGCTCTTCATTTGGTTACCTAGTCCAACTTGATTTTTTTCAAAATGTGGTATTATCACAATTAAGAATGAATCGAACCTAACTTTTCAGCATTTAATATGAGGAAACAGAAAGTTTCACAATGCTTTAGTAAGTTTTATCCCTGTAGACTACTCGATATTTACACTTCGGCTTCAGCTCCATGTTTTTTGTCTGGAGATTTGTTTTCAGTCAGCTGCCAGTGAAAACTACATTTGACCCTTACCAAGGACAAGGGCTTGTTTTGTGTGTCAGTTATTAAGACTGGCTGAGAAGTTTGAAACTGCAAATCAGCACAAACATATCAAACAATGAGTAATCTAAACAGTGAGTTCACATTCAGAAGGCATTCCTGTTTCTGGGGAGAGGGAATTTCATTAAAATTGGAGAGACATGCTCTACCACTATTCCCACTTTAGTTTTCCTTTCCAGAGCAGACTAATACTTGGAGTGATAACAGCAGTACTTATTTTCTTTTCCGACTTAATTGATTGATGTATTGACACACTGATTTATATTTGGTGGAGCACCCAAGTGGACTAGGTGCATTGCTCTGCATGCCAATCCCTTCCATTGTGTATGTATCACTTTTGTATATTGCCTTGTATACCTGACAAATTGACTTTAATCTTTTAATGATTCATACTTAATCTGGTCAAGGAAATTGTGAGAGAATCACAATTCTGTCTCTTTCAGTGGAGGCAATGAACTTAACTCTGCCAGTTAAGAAAATTAACATGCTTCAGTATTATGAGAACGAAGAGTACAACATGTTTACAGGAAGAAGATATTGTGGGGTTTTTTCTAATATATACATGTGCATGCATATTTTTATGTATGAAGGATATAAAAATGGGCTGTTGAAGTCTCTGTTTACCAAAGCCACTGTTCTTAGTGGCTAATGACTTTGGAAAGTATATGGTACGTCAGATATGGGAGAGACACTGATGCTCATGTATAGGCCACTGGAGAAGGAGCTAGAGCTTCATAGTATGAGAGTGATGCTTGCTGAGAGATAGCTGAACCATCTGGAGATGAAAGGCAGGACCTAGCAAACTAGAGGGTCAGGAACAGGAATGGTTCATTCTCTGCTGTACCTGACCCAGACTGGGACTGTCCAGATTAGCTTATGCACACTAGATCTATCATGCGAGCTGTTATTTTCATGATGTTTCTACTTTATTCTTAGTAAATGCTGTTTTCCCCAGTCCACGAGGCTTCTTTGTGTGATTTGGATATCAATTGCTTCAGAAGCTTGTTCCCTGGTAAAGGGAACTGAGGCTTCAGGAAGTCCACGGCTTTGGCTGCAGAAGGTGAGGGCCTGGGCACAGCCCTCGGCTTGTGTATGGCTTGTGAATGTGCAGACTCCATCTGAACGACGCTAGTGGAACTGTCTTTCTAGGCTGCCACCTCTTGGTTTCCCTTCAGAAGAGTTTTTCTTCAGTGCAGGTGAAGGAAATAATTGTTACCACTAAATTTTTATATAGGTCATTTAAAGACAGGAGACCTAGAATAGTGGAAAATTGTTTCAGGACAAGAAATGCCAAGTAATAAATAAATTAAAAAACCTTTTAGATGCCTTGCAGGTACATTTGGAAAGCAAAGAACTGACTATCGTGGGCTTCAGCCTAAAACCTAAGGGAAAGGCCTCATGTTTTTCTAAGCATTTTTTCTTTGAGTGGCTCCTGGCTATTTTGTACTAGCGTGTGAATTCCCTTTTGCTAAAGGATATCTCTGATTTATCTTCAAAGGGTATTTCTCTTGGTTCATTATTTTGACCTAAATTGTGTCTTTCATAGATGACTGAGGTTTTTTAAATTTTATTTCTTCTCTAAAACCATTTGCTCAAAACTACATTTTTACTCTACAGCTATCCTGAGAGACTGTTGGCTATTTATCAATATTTGATCTGTCTGTAACACATACTTCTTTGGGGTGGCTGTTTATTATGAAATGATGTCTCTCTAAAGTTAGTCTTATCAGTTCTTGATCTCTTTCTCTGTCTGCGTCTTTCTTAGCTAGCCTAGTGGCTTTAAGGAATACTCACCCTCTCTATAGTGAAAAAATTAAATGCCATCATTATAATGGCAAATAGTAAACAACAAAAAGAGAGATATAAGAATCTGGTACAATTTCCACTAGAAACTTAACAAAGACCTTGAAACTGTGCTGGGTGTTTATAGGTATAAGAGAAAAATCCCCTGTGTTTCCTTCAAAGGTAAATATTACAAAATTGGTTTTCATGGACTTTTCAGTAAAATGAAAATAGTAAAATAAATAGCAGCAAATACCATGTATACTGACTACCTCTTAGGCTTTTTTTGGTCACAGCAACTATGCTGAACATTATTGAATCCAATACATTAATCCAACTCGTTTGATATCAGTGACTCTGAACTAGTGATGAGTCTGGACCACCAACATTGCAACATTCCCTTAATTCTTTACTTTCTTCATCCTATGGAAGCTAAATTACTGATGCTGTTAGAGACAAAATAATTTTCATTAGCAGATGATAAAAGTGACAAAAATAAGTGGAAAAAAAAATTATGCTTGTTTCTCCTTGTGTTTGAATGGCAGAGACATTAGGTGGAAAGGAAATTAACTGTAATGGAGACTGCACATCTCACTGAAGACGAGTGTTTCTCCCAAAAGTAAACTGAGGCCTCTTAGCTTTTTTACGAATAACTCAATAGCAATAATTGCATTACTCTATCCTCTGCCTGTAGGCAGTCACCAAGAACTTTTTCCAAGGTACTTTCGTTGCCATAGATGATTTCGTAATATATACATAGAGGGAAACCTGTGCGGTTTTAAACATAATTTATTTAATCCATTTTACATATCATACTTTCAATAGCACTAAGTATTTCTGTCTGCCTCTGAAGATATCCATTATTTGTTCTTCATTAGCTGATATTCCAATCTACTCAGGAACTACAGCACTCAAAGGTCTTGAGGCTCAATACGTGCTAGTATTTTCTTATTTTGCTCAATATCCAACTATAGATCAATGATGTTTTAAAAGTCAGGTGTTGAGCAACTGAGTAATGATTGTTTTTTTATAAACAGACATCAAGAAAGTGTTCCATTACATGAGATTTTTGAAATGAAAAAAGATTAGAATTTTTTATGTGCTTTTTGGCATGTAAGCCTTTTGATTATTTTTTTTTTTTTTTGCATGTTTTCATTTTCTTCACTGAAACTGTCAAAACTAAAAACAATTTTTTTTTCTTCATGTATTATAGTATCTTCATTCAGGGATCTTGAGGTTTAAGAACCTCCCCTCCTATGAGGTGACTCATGAAACAATTCTAAGCTTTCTTATGACTTAGTCCTGATCTTATGCTATAATGAGACAGATTTTTGCTGCTTCAGTAATATAAAAATGCTCTAAACCTTCACACTTGTAAATGCATTTCACAAACTGAAATTTTGCTTTATTGTTGACACCAGCGTGGTGTTACTGGGGGTTTCCAGATCAGTGTATCTCAAAGAGGAGAAAGATCAGTCTCCTGCCATCCATGTCTGAGAATGGAGGAAACACATATTCCTTTGAATCCTCCAGTTCTGCCTGGTTGCTCTGGGGATGCCTCAGTTCTTGTGTGCTTTCTTAGAAAAATTGCTGACATTTATTCTGTTTTGGTATGTAATTATTAATTAACCTACCTTGATATTGTGGAGTTCTAGATGTAAAGTCAAGGCCCTGTTGAAAATACGATGGTAGATCATTGCATTTGCAGGAAAAAAATGTTTTCTGTGTCAGCTAAGTTGGCTTTTATGCTGTCCAAATGTTCACACAGCAACAAGAAGATATTCTTTGATAATTGGAATATATTTTTTGCTACTTTCTTTTAATTGAAAGTTATTTGTTGATCTTATTAGTTGTGAAGTGTGTCCTTGTCTGTATCTTACGGCTGCTGTATAAATGCGTGCTATTAACAATTATAAATAAACGTCAGCCAATAAGGGCTTCAGGGTTTTGAGAAAACAATCAAGGATGGCAAAAAATTACAGCATACAAATACTCGCAGATAAGACAGATTTACAACATTTCCGTTTGTTCTCCTCTCCTTATTGGTTAAGCTGTTTATTATTGCCTCATTTGTATTATCTGCAGACTAGCTGTATTGAAGAATGCCTCAAAACAAAGGGAACAAAACCATTTCACAGCAGTAAAAGTTACATATGCGTGCAGGTAAAGCAATACAAGAAAAGATTATAAGAGTCTTCTCTTCCCCAGTACCTTCACTGTTTTTGCACCCCATTTGTTGTCCCAAACCTTTTCCTCTGCAGTTATGTTCAGAGAATCAATGAATGGTTTGGGCTGGAAGGGGGCTTGGAGGTCATCTAGTTCCAACACCCATGCCATGGGCAGGGATACTTTACACTGGATCAGGTTGCTCAAAAGCCCCATCCAACCTGTCCTTGAATACCTCCAGGGATGGGGCATCCACCACTACTCTGGACAACCTGTCCTAGTGCCTCACCACCCTCACAGAAAAAATTTCTTCCTCATTTCTAATCTAAATCTCCCCTCCAGCTTAAAACCGTTCCTCTTCATCCTATCACTACACTCCTTGATAAAGAGCTCCTCCCCAGCTTCCCTGTAGCCTCTGTAAGTACTAGAAAGTTCTGGTAAGTTCTCCCTAGAACCTTCTCTTGTCCAAACTGAACAAGCCCAACTCTCTTGGCCTGTCTTGTATAGGAGGTGCTCCAGCCCCTCTGATCATCTTCATGGCCTCCTCCAGACTAGCCCTAACAGGTCCAGGTCCTTCCTGTGCTGAAGACTCCAGAATTGAATAGAGTACTCCAAGTGAGGCTCATGAGGGCAGAGCAGAGGTTATATTGCCAGGTTATATTGAGTTTCTCATCTACCAGCACCCCCAAGTCCTTCTTCTTGGGACTACTCTCAATCCATTCTCTGCTTAACCTGTATTTGTGCTCAGTATTGCCCTGACGCAAGACCTTGCATTTGACCTTGTTGAGTTTGATGAGGTTTTCCAGGCCTGCCTCTCAAGTCTGTCAGTGTCCCTCTGGATGGCATCCATTCCCTCTAGTATGTCAGCTGTGCCTCAGAGTTTGGTGTCAATAGCAAACGCTGAGGGTGTACTCATTCCCACTGTGCATGTCTCCAACAAAGATGTTAAACAACACCAGTCCCAATGCCAGCCTCTGAGGAACTCATCACCAGTCTCCACTAGAACACTGGGCTGTTGACCACAACTCTTTGAGCGTGCCTATCTGGCCAATTCTTTATCCAAGAGTTTCATCGTTCAAATCCATGTCTCTCCAATTTAGAGGTAAGGAGGTCATGTGGGACAGTGTCAAATGCTTTGCACTTCCCAGTACTGTAATCCTCTCATAGAAGGCTACCAAATTCATCAGGTACATTTTGCCCTTAGGGAAGCTTTGTCGATGATCACCTTATTTTCCATGTGCCTCAGCGGAGTTTTCAGAAGCATCTGCCCCAATGATCTTTCTGGACNTCAGCCTTCTTCATATTCTGGGTAACCAGGTCTCCCATTTCCTTCTGGAGGTGCAGGGCACATTTTCCCTAGTTTTCCTTTTATCACTGATGTACCTATAGAAGCTCTTCTTGTTGCCCTTGACATCCTTGGCCAGATTTAATTCTATCAGGGATTTAACTTTCCTAACCCAGTCTCTAGTCGCTCGGACAATTTCTCTGTATTCCTCCCAGGCTACCTATCCTTGCTTTGACCCTCTGTAGGCTTCCTTTTTGTGTTTGAATTGGTACAGGAGCTCTTTATTCATCCATGCAGGCCATCTGGCATTTTTGCCTGACTTCCTCTTAGTTGTGATGCATCACACCTGAAGTTGGAAGAGGTGATCCCTGGATATTAATCAGCTTTCTTGAGTCCCATGGTACTCTATCAAGCAGATCCCTGAAGAGGACAAAGTCTGCTATTCTAAATGCCAGGGCAGTGAGTTTACTGTGTACCCTCCTTGCTGCCCTAAGGATCTTGAACACCACTGTTTTGTAGTCATTGCAGCAAAGGATTCCCTTGAGTTTCACATTCATACCAGCCCTTCCTTGTTGGTGAGAACCTAGTCCAGCATGGCACCACTCCTTGTCAGTTCTTCTATTGCTTGGAGAAGGAAGATACTATGAATGCACACCAGGAACCTCCTAGATTACCCTACTGTGTTGTCCCTCCAACAGATATCAGGGTGGCTGAAGTCTCTCATGAGGACTAGGGCTTGTGAAC